>BQNB010008238.1:43963-66034 GCA_026074375.1 Tanacetum coccineum
TTTCAAGTAACAAAATGAATAACGATCAGATGTTGAGGAACATGCAAAATCAAATCAACTCGTTGAAAGGAGACCTTAAGAATGAAACTCAAAACACGATAAAATCTCAACAAGCCGTCATGATGAATCAACAAACTACCTTTCAAAATAATTTGCAAAACATGATTTGTGGATTGTTTCAAAACTAAGCCTCAACTTCGGGTAATCTTCCGAGTAATACCATTCCAAACCCGAAGGGTGAGATGAAAGCGATCACTACTCGAAGTGGTGTTGCTTACGAGGGACCCTCGATTCCTACTAATCCTTCTCCTAAAAACATAGTGGAACGAGAAACCGAGGAGACAACAGATAAGGAGCAATCTAATTTCCAAAGAAGTACCGCTCAAATCCCACCTCCGGTTATCCCCATTTCTATTCCAGAATCTGATATTCCAAATAGTTTGCCTAAAACCATTCCAATTCCGGAATCCGAAGTTCCGAAGAGTTTACCTAAACCGAATATTCCATATCATTCACGTCGTGATGATCAAAAGTCCCGTGACAAAGCTTCGAATCAAATGGAGAAGATCTTCCAAATCTTTCAAGATTTGCGCTTCGACATTAGTTTTGCGGATGCTTTACTTTTGATGCCAAGATTTGCTCCTACGATTAAGAGTTTGCTCATGAATAAGGAAAAGTTGCTTGAGTTAGCTAAGATACCGTTGAACGAGAATTGCTCAGCGATGCTCCTCAAAAAGCTTCCTGAAAAGCTTGGAGATCCCGACAAGTTTCTTATTCCATGTAATTTCCCGGGAATGAATGTATGTCACGCCTTGGCCGATCTTGGCGCAAGCATAAATCTTATGCCCCTTTCTATTTGGAAAAAGCTTTCTTTACCTGAACTTACACCAACTCAGATGACTTTAGAGCTAGCAGATCGATCGATTACTCGTCTTAAAGGAGTCGCCGAAGATATCTTTGTCAAAGTTGGGAATTTCCATTTTCCTACCGATTTTGTTGTTGTTGACTTTGAAGCCGATCCTCGAGTACCTCTTATATTTGGGAGATCCTTTTTAAGAACCATCCGTGCTTTAATTGATGTATATGAAGGAGAGCTTATTTTAAGGGACGGAAATGAACAAATAATTTTTCATGGCACAACAAAAAAGCATGTAAACGAGTCAATTAAAATGGTTAATGACACATGCAAGGATAGTTTTAATAAGTTCACCGACGAACCCGCTCTAGTTTGCTTGCCTCCATCGGAAGATGACAACGGTGAAAAAGAAAAGCAGGAAGTGAAGAATCTCACGGAGCCGACAGCTAAACGCCAAACTCGTATCACACCTAGTTTGAAGAATTTTAAAGTTATTCAGAAGGATAGCATTTTTCATTCAAACAAAACACCTCAAGTTTCTTCGGTTTTTGCAATCACATCCACCTTACCGTCTATTGAGCCCAAGGATTCTATCATAATGGGGGACGAACATCTTAGTATTTTTAGTGCTGAGGAAATTGTCCCAATCCCAAGAGAATCTGAGGATACATCCAGGAGTGATAGTAAGAACGTTTTACCTTTGTGTGATGATCCACGTGATGATTCCTTGACTTTCTCTAACCCTTTTTTTGAATTTGATGTCAATTTCAACTCTAGTGACATAAACCCTCTTTTTGATGAGGAGTTAGAGGACATCGAGTGCAACGATTCTTATAATTCCAACCTTGATGAGTCGACTTTCCTAGTCACACCTCTTTCTGATTCTAACAAGGATAAATGTCTCACTCTAGGAGACGACATTGAGATTATACTTCACCATGATCCATCTACTCCTATGAAAAGCATTGCTTCTATTCTCGAGGGATTCATCGATGAACAACCTTTCGAATAGAATGATAATTTATTTGATTTGGAATGTAAAACGAATGATTGGAAAAGAATTTTGTACGATGCTCCAATTGATGAGGCTGAATGTTTTGATCCAGGAGGCGACAATGATGAGATCGATGATTTTCTAGCTATCGAAGTTCCTACGTATATTGAGGAAGGTTATTATGACTCGGAAGGAGACGTAATCTATCTTGAGAGTTTGCTTAGTGATGATACCACCCATAATCTCTCTTCCGAAGTATTTTTTAATCATGAACCACAACATGATACTTTCTCTCCCAAAAGTGATCCTCTTCATCATAAGTTCACCGGTGAACTTATCACAATTCCTCCAGGAATTGTTAGAGAGCACGAGGATTATATCAGTCAAATGTCGTTGCTATACGGAAATTCATCTTCCCAGTCACCGGAAAATTATCATACAATCATAGAGTCTCTTCCCACATCTACTACTCTCGTTGAGGATAGTGACTCCAATAGGGAAGAGATTGATATATTTTCCGGACCGGATGATTCGATACCACCGGGTGTTGAAAGTGATTTTGACTCGGAAGAGGATATTATTGACAACTTGCTTAACAATGATCCTATTCCCGAATATGAACGTTTAACCTTCGACATGGAACCCAATGTGCTCATGATAAATAATGTTAATGAAGATGAATGTTTTGACCTAGGGGAGGTGAGATTAATGTTGAAGTTGATGATTCCTTCACATTTGTCACTCGGATTTTTCTTCCGTATCTCACTTACCCTGAGGTTTCTCCCTTACTTTTCTCCACCGAGAATGAGGACACCATTTTTGACCCCGGCATCTCCACTTAGAGCCGGTGGCATCTCATCGGGATGGAACTTTCATGTGCTTAAATGTTTATCCAAACATTAATGAAGGCCCGATTGAGATTTTCTTCTCCACACTTTCTCCAAGGACGAATGAATTCGGGGATCGAGTCAAGCTATGTGACTCGGTTACCAAAAACAAAGCGCTTCGTGGGAGGCACCCCATGCTTATCCTTCTATTTTCTTTCTTATTTCTATTGTGATGTGAGGAGGCTTTTACTCTTCCGATTCTTGTGTTGTTTGTACTTGTGATTCTTTCCAGGATTGACCCAGAATTTTCTGAAGACTCTCGTGTTCGGTGTTTTATCCCGGTCTACTCGAGCTTCCTAGCCTTTGCTTGCCATTAGTTTGAGGAAATCCGATATCTTAAAGATTATTATCGACTAACATTTATCTTTTAGCACACTTGATAAACAACTTGATATTTTTGTGATACTTTCTTCACGCTTAGGTTATGCATTCAACCTTTTTGAGTTCTAGTATGGGGTTTTTAAGTCTTAGGCTAGGAAACGTTGAGGACAATGTTTAATTTTAGTATGGGGTAGTATATCTTTGATATGATCTTACCTACCTTTGCCCGTTGTTCTCACGTACCCCGGTTTTCCCACAAAAAATGAAAAAAAATGAAAAATTTTAAAATTATCAAAAATAAAATAATTGTTTTTGTCACAATTTCGACTTTCTTGCTGGGTAGAATAACAGTAAATTTTGACCCGATCGAGCGTGTTGAGCTCTAGCTTGTTCCTTAACCGAAATCAAATGATAAATTTTGTTTCCAAATCATATTTTATATTGATAAATGGACCAAATGGTGAAGATTGTATCCGGTTACGACCGTTTCCTGAATTTAACAGGATGAGGAGTAATCTACTGACCATCCAGATATCGTATATAAGATCATGTTTTGTTTAACAAAAAATTTCAGTCAAAAGTGATTAATGATTTCAAATTATAAAAAGGAACATATGATGGAAATGCAAAAAAGTAAGCTCCAACTGTCTGTGATCATGACGTTTCTCATGTATCATCAAAAGAAAAGTTCAAGTTTTTTGAAAAAGATTGTTTCAAAATCATTCAAAAATGATTTATGACTATCTTTTGAACATAATTGGATAAATGGTCTAAGTCATGTCCGGTTTTGGCCGTTTTCTGCATTGAACAGAATGAGGAGTGAGTGGCTTAGTGACCATCTCATTCATGTCTCAATAGATTAGTTATGTAATCAATGTTTTCAAGGAATCTTTGAAAAACTTGCTTTGGAAAAGTTATCTCAAAATTCTAAATCAAAAAGTTGATTTTTTTGTGTCAGCAAGTGGTACTCTTTCACAAAAAGTTTTAAAGAATACAAAGTTATACTCTTAGATTTCTTAAAAATTCAAAAGTTGTTCAACAAATCAGAGTGTATCTTTATTATTCTTGAAAGAGTATCATTTCAACAAAATACTTTTTGGTGAGGAAAACAAACAAACAGAGAGATAAAATCCATACGTGAAAAAGCAAATCAAAGTATGCTCGAAAAAGAATTGCCAGAGTATACAAAATGAGTTTAAAAGAATAAAGCGTATGGCATGTGTCTGAAAAAGCAAGAATAGGCACATGAGAAAGAAAATGATCAGAATATGCTCAAAAAGAAATGTCAAAGCATAAAAAATAGACATAGTGGAAAGAGACAAAACATGTCAAATATGTGCAAAGTTCAAACTATATCTCATCTCACTAATCATTTCATGTCATCATACAATATTCCACATGGCTCAACACGTGCTTCCAACAGCTCAACTTTTTCCACAATACAAACCAATTGGGAGATGCAACAATTATGCGGTGTTGCATAGTATTCCTTACTCTCCTTAATGCAAGATAGTTGGGCTGATATTACTTGATCATTGTCTAAGTCGCGCACTAACTGCAATTGCTGATGTCCCTACTGTGTACCTATAACAATTCTGGCGGACGGTGAGCAAGGTACCAGATACCGAGGACAAGATCAAGTTCATGCTAGACACTCAACAATTTACATACACTAAGGATATGTTCCGTGATACTCTCCAATTACCAGTGGAAACTCCTAAGAATCCATTTGTCGCACCAGCCAACATTCACACTATTGAAGCATTCATGAACAGAGTTGGTTATCAAGGTGTTGTTGACAAAGTGAGTGCTTTCTTCACAAAGAATCTGGCTCAACCATGGCAGACTATGTTCAAAGTATTTAACCGATGTTTAACAACAAGGACTTCTGGCCATGATCAGACCAAGATCAACATTCTTTAGTTGTTTCATGATGTACTCAACCGAACACATGTTGATTATGCTGCTCTTCTTTGGTGGGATTTTATGAATAATTTGTTTCAGAAAAAGGAAGCTATTCAGTATCCTCATTTTATCAAGTTGATTATTGCTGATCTGATGAAGAAATTTCCTAATATTCCCAAAAGGCTTAAAGAAGATTATCATTCTATCAAGGATGATGTTCCTCTGGTGAGTGTGTATACAACGGGAAATGTATTAGTTTGAGGGATGCTAATTCCGGATGCTCTCTTAACTGTGGAGATTAGAGAGACGGATGATTATAAGGAGTATGAGACGGTGTTTATGAAAGTAGACGTTCCAATGACTAAACCGTAACCGGTTGTTTCTACCCAAGGAACACATAGGATTATGTTGATAAAATATAATGCCTAAAAACATTACTAATATTTTTCACATCTTTACGTTTTGATAATCACTAAATATAAAAACGTTCAATGTAAAATCAAACGTAAACAAGTAATTAGTAGTAAATTTTCATTTTGAAATTCAAAGGAAATTTTTATTCAACCTCACACTTTTATAAAATGTTGTAAACATTTTTATAAACATTACAAAACATTTTCTACAATTAAAAGAAATATTTTATTCAAAATAAACATTTTGAAATTCAAATTTTCGGACCTAAAACGGCTAGAAAAGTTCCAGAAAATTCCCCCTACACAAAAGACAAACTGGGGAGCCCCTAGTCTAGGGCGGCCCCCTTAAATACACAGGCGGCCCCCTTAATTTTAAGGGGACCACCCACCTATTTAAGGGGACCGCCCATAGACTGACGCTCCTCCAGTTTGTCCTATAAATACTGGACTTTTCCCCACTATTTTCTCACCTTTTGCACTTATTCTTTCTGTTCTAAAACAGCCCACACATCTCACTAAAATCCTTTGATCATTTAATCATAAAGCTTTGTTTCCAAGTGATCCAAGCTCAATTCCTCAAGTGCAAGAGAAGAATACTTTCATCATCAAGTGAAGAAGTATTACACCTCAAGTGTATATTGCAACCTTGTTGCTTTCATATCACATATTTGTAAATTAATTGTATATCTTGTATTTGTGTGTAGTAGCTAGATCTTGGCGATCTTTGTAAGTATAGTTAGATCGTGGTGATCTTACCAAGTAGTGTTAGGTTATTTATGATATAAGTAGTGTGTGATAGTGAAGGTCTTGAAGTTGTGAGAGTCTTGAAGATTGTGAAGAAGTCGTGAGTTGTGAAGTCAGAACAAGTCTGATGTTGTGTTGTAAATCGTGTAAGCACGTTGTGTACGGTTTTCTCCGCCATAAGGGAGTTTGTTGACATAGTGAAGAAAACTCTCGAGTTAGGTGCTCGGGGAGTGGAGTAGGGCGAAGAGGTGCTTCGTTACCGAACCACTATAAATCCTCGCGTTGTGGTTTGATTATTCTTACTCTTATCTCTTGTCTTACTTTATCACTTCATATACTTATATTGTTCATATTGTGCAAGCATTGAATTCACAAAAAGTTTTTTTTTTTTGAATCTAAATTTACAAAACAAACATAAAACCTTAAAATCAAAAAGCAGGTAAAACTTTTCAACCCCCCCCCTCTTTTTTTCTAGTTTTCCACAATTGGAATCAAGAGCAAGGTTAAACAGGATTTTTTAATATTATTGTATTTTAAAATGAAATCGATCTTTGGATTCGGAAAAAATATTTAGAAGGACAATCTATTGCAAATACCACCATATTTGAAAGTGATGGATTTATATATTAGAAAAATAGAATTCGATAACCTTATGTGAAATCAAAAGATCGAGACCTTTGGATGTTATTAGATGGTGATTTTCCTTCCTATTCAAAATAATCTGAAAACTAAAAAGGATGAAGTTGTACTTTCATAAACAAAACGATGATCTTAAAAAGAAACTTGCAAAAAATAATGAAGCTAAAATGGTAATTTATAATGCTTTGCCACGTAAAGAATACGAAAGAATTTTTATGTGTCAAACCGCAAAAGAAATTTGGGATACTTTATTAATCACTCATCAAGGTAATAATCAAGTCAAAGCTAAACATAATATAGATTTCTTGTTCAACAATTGAAACAATTCTCGATTCCGGAAGAGAATCATAGATAATGCATTGCTAAATTTAACACTATTATTACTAGTCTAAAAGCACTTGATGAAGGTTTTTCTAGCAAGAATTGTGTTAGGAAGTTTCTTAGGGCATTACATCCAAAATGGCACGCGAAAGTCACGGCGATTGAAGAATCAAAGAATCTAACAACATTACCTCTTGACGAACTTATTGGAAACTTGAAGTTTTATAGTGTTTTTAGGATATTTAGCTTATTAAAACTGGCTTATGTACATTATAAGCTTTCTAGAATAGCTTTTGGATTTGAAAATTGAGCTTAATTGAGGTCTGTGCTAGTGTTTAAGTGCAAAACAGCTTTTTGGCTTTTTAAAGTCCACTTTCTGTAAACAGCAACCTTCCAGAGATTTTTAAGAGCTTATTTTTAGGATTCAACTTATAGTTGTTTTATTAAAGTTGTTCAAAAAAATCTCCTCTACAACTTTGGTGTTTTGAGTTTTCAAAAATAAAAAAAGGGAAGATAGAAGTTGGGGGTGAGCAAGGCTCGAACCCCCGACCTAACCATCCTCACCTTTTATAACACCTCACAACACACACTCCCGTCCAACGTGCCATAGGGTCTTTTTCATTCTAACTTTGCAAAATCTATCTTTTATATACATTTGAGCCCTTTTAGTATAATAAGCTGTTTTAGCTTATTTCTCAGCTTATTCAATAAGTTGTGTTCCCGAGCTTATTTTTCTTAGATTCCTCTTAGTTCAAGCTACTTTCTATAGTTTTTTCAGAATTTTTATAATTAGTTTAGTATTTTTAAACATTTATTTTTATTAAAAACTTTAAAAATTCATAAAAAATCGAAAAATAATCAAAAAATTATAATTTTTTTTAGAAAATTTTATTTTATCATATAGTTTCTAGGAAAATTATTTTTGCTTCCGTAGGGTTAAAATTACAAAATTTCAATTTTTAAAGAACGGGATTCGTTTCCGTTCACGTTTTTCGTGTTATTAAGCTCAATTCAACTCCGTTTTTGTTCTAGTTTTCTTTAAACTTACTTTTTAGTCCATTAGAGTCTATTAAAAGTGAAAAATTCATTTTAGGTTTAATTTTGGAAATTTAGGGTTTTTAATCGCCATTTAGGGTTCCCGTTTTGCGTTTTTAGTTAAAGTTTAATTTCCCGTTATTAAAGTTAGGTTTAATTGTCCTTTAATTTGCTCATTTTTAGGATTTTAAAAAACAAATCATCTTTGAACCAATTCAAATCATTATCCAAACAACAAACGTGGTCTCAATTTTATAAATCTTCGAGGAATACGACCCGGTAATTACTTACCGGTAAATATACGTATTATTATATATATTTGTGAGAATTTACCTTACTACCTTTGTCCTCAAGGGAAGTTTGGTAATTTTCTATACTTATATTATTATACGTGTATAAAACTTTACGCAATCAAACACTCAAACAAGCATCTGACTCATTAGATTCCTCAGGGACTGATTCACCTCCCAATGCTCGTGGTATGATCCATAATGAGTTATCTAACTCTGCAAAGATAGACTCATCAAAGGGGTAATCTGGTGGTGTAGTTGACCTAATCGGTGATGAAGATCCTACTGATGAAGATGGATATATTGGAATGGGTGATTCAACATGAGTCTTACGCTATGTTCTCGAGTTATTAAATGAGTGAAAACAAAGGAAAAGAAAGGAAAAGAAAAGATAGTGAAAGAAAATTTACTATGCACCTTGTGTTCTCGAGTTTGAAATTAGTAGGAAAGAACGAAAGAAAAGAAACATAAAAATTTACTTTTATGCCCTTTAAACAAAATATCTGCTACTAATCTAAATTTTTTTAATAAGCCATTTGTGGTTAATATACCTTTTTATTTAAAATATTCTTTAATCAAACTAACAAGTAAAAATTCGCATAAAAAATATGCTGGTCCGTGTCGTGAATATAATTGGCCCATGTGCAAACCCAAGAAAGCCCAAGAAATCACTAGCCTTAATAATCGCTGAATAAAAAAACGATGCATCATTTTGCAGCAGGACTTTTATAAGTTTCTTATTTTGAAAAAAATGAAGATTACACAGTGGTTGAAGACTATTTGTGGTGGAAGAAATGAGGGTAAATTTGTCAATTTTAACACTTTCCTTCCCAATCCGCCCAAATATGGGAGGAAAGATTTAGAACAAAAAACCTTCAAATTTCCCTTCATTTTCCTTCCCTTTCTTTTCCTTTCTTATTAAAATAAAACTCAAGAACACAAATATGTTTTTGTTCCCTTTCCTTTCTTTTCTTTTCTTCTCTAATTTAATCTCGAGAACACAATGTTAGTGTCTTTAGGTGGTGGAATCTCTTCAGGAGGAAAGAAATCTCGGGAATCAAACATTGGAGATAGCATCGGAGATGGAGGCACAACAGTTGGGGGTAGAATAGTAACTTATGGTGGACTAATGGCATTATATGCTTGCATAACCTTTATATAGGGGTCATTATGAAAAAGTGAAAGAGTTGGTAAAGCAATTGGAACTAAACCAGATGCATTATTTGAAGATTTAGAAGAAGTATCTCCCGGTGAAGCTGGGAAATAGTATGGGGAAGTCGGGATATAGTCCGGAAAGTTAGAGGAAAAAGCATCCTCAATATCGGAAGTAGGGTGGTTGGGAGAAGACATCACTCTGTTAACAACCTAGTAGTAAATAACATAAGTTATTTATATAATAGTATAATAGTTATGTATCTTTACATACTATTTGGGAGATGTAGTGGCACGGAGGACTTTCTTGGATGGAAAAAGAAAAGTAGTTATAGTTAAGGTTTTAACATTGTTCTCTATAACCTTGGCTCTTGATACCAATCTGTAACACCCCCATTTTGACAAATATAGCAGCGGAAGCTAATCTGGGGTATTACTTCATAGTACAACAGTCATAATCATAGAAAACGAATCGTAAATAGACGTTTTGGAAAATTTAGTTATCATTCCTTTATTCATCAGAGTTTTTACAAACAGAGGTCCCAAAATCTACATGAAAACATGTTTGAATGATAACAGTTTAACCATCTTCAAGTCCGTGCCACTCTGTGCCATAAGATGCTCAGTTACCTGAGATAAACATGCTAAAAAGGTCAACACAATGTTTGAGTGAAATTCATAGGTGTATGTTAAACAGTTTGAATACAAGTCATCATAACAGTGGGTTACGTTGTTATACACCCATAATTGTAATAATTGAATACGAGTAAATTTAATTTTAGAATCAGTCTTAATTGCCCAAGCTCATGATATCAATTTGTTAACTTGGAATCACCGTACTGACATTGGTTGAAGGATACTAATGTCATCGTGAAAGGTACTTGCAAGTTAACCCATTATAATAAAATATAGTGCTTTGTTATGGTACAGTAGCAGTTTAGGATACACCAAAGGGACGTCGTACACACCGATATATCTTTCACAATATTCGCGTTCACTGCAAGTGACTAATGGTTCATGATTAAGAAATATTGGCAGTAAAGGTGACTTAGGCAATAATAAATCAGGATAGCATACAGTTGGAAAAACACTCATTCATGGTTTATAGCATGTATCCCCCTCGCGGGTTTATGAAAACATTAGAAGATTTAAATGCGAGGCTATGAACTCACCTTAACAGGGGAAATCTGATTGATGACAAAAGTATATCAAGTGAAAGTAAAGCCTTGTCGCACGCAAAAACCTGGGTAATATGTCAAGTCTTAGTTTAATGGTTTATCTTTCAAAACTTCATGAAGTTTTAGTGTCATTTGATTTATTTTTGGGAAATATTATATCACTGTTCGGGCTATCATAATTCAGAGGGTGTTCATGTAGTAAACGTTTGTAGGCGCCAGGACACTTTAAATTGTAAATCAGCTACATCGGTACTTACATATAACCCCAAAGGATACCCCGTAACATGAAGCTCGCATAGTAACGTCGATGACGTTATCGTTTAAGTTTCATTCAAAAGCTTGTCGATGATAAGTGTACGTTTGAAATATATAAAAGTATTGATTTATAATGCGTCGATCGATGATTAATAACGATACATGTGTCGGGTTGGTTTTATATAAATCAAGTTTTATGATATTAATATATATGTTTTTTAAATATTATAAAAATATTCATTTTTTTATACCTTTAAGCTCATGCAAAAATGGACAATATATCCTTTGTTTATAAAGGTTTACAAGTTACATAGTCACTTTATATAAAAATTATATATATTTAAAACCTTTTAAACTTTAGACGCTGGTGTTTAAAACAAACCCTTGTAAGTTTTAACTTTAGGAAAATTACATTTTCAGCACCTCTAGTTATAGAAATTTCAGAAAGTTCACGATATATACCATTTGCATGAAAATTATTTGCGCTAATCAGTCCGCAGCAAATCCATAATTTAATTGATATTGTTTTCAATTATTAGAAAGTACGTTATGCACGTTATCAGTTATTATAATAGCCAAAATAAGTTAGTCAATAAATATAGTTATTACGAGCTGAACTTTGATAAGAGCTTATGAGATCGAATATTACCAAAATGAGGTTGTTTGATTTAGGAAACCAAACAATATGGTTTTGTGGTTAGGGCTTAAACAAAAGTTTACACATGTCTGTATAGGCTTTTGGGAAGAACTTATAACAGATGTGAGCTATTGTAACAGAGAATGAGCTTACTTGAGCTTAAAACGGGTCGAAATGTGGGGTTTTTTGGGTTCTGTGACGACAGGAATGTTGTCTTCAATGGTTTCATTCTCTTGTTTTCTTGGCTGATATATCGGGCTGGGTACTTCTTCCTTGACTTCCTTAATTCTGCTAGAACTTGGTTTGAACTTAGATTTAAGGTGGAAAAGAGTTGTGAGGATGAAATGAAAGTGTATGTGTGTGTTCGGCTTATATAGGGCTTAAATGACTTAGGGGCCAAGTTTCTTGGAGTAGGGACCAAAATTACTTAGTGTGGTGGCCAAGGTGCTGTCATGGTGACTAATAGAAAGGGTAGAAGTGAGTTGTTAGGGATGTGATGATTGTGTTCCAAAAATCAAAGATGGTGACAAGTAGCTTACTTAGTGTGCAACTTATGGTAGTAGCTTACAAGGAAAGGTGATGGAGCACCTTGTATGTTATGGAGTGATGGTGATGTTTGGTGGTGAGGTCATAGAGTGATGAAGGTGTGGTGAGTCATGGAGGAAGCTTGAGGTGTTTTATTTAGTTATATCATGCTGATTAGTTGTTGGTCAACACAACATTAGTTCACGGTAATTTAGTTGTACATTTACCCTAAACGTAATTTACCGTTCAACATCAATTACTAGTAGAGCATGGGATAGATATTTTAGTCTCTCTATAACTTTTGTAGTTTTACATATTCAGGGGTTACTATACAAAAATCTAGAGATAACAGCCATTTACTACAGGTGTGTCATAATTGCGCACCTTCTGCCTATTTTTTGCTATAAATAACTTCATCCGATGTCGAATCGGGGTGATTCAATCAGAAAAATGATCACAAGACATAGGGCTACAACCTAAGTGTTTTTACTTAATAATACTAGAGCTACTGATTTGCCGACTCTTATGTTTTAGATAGGACTTGTGTCAGATTCTGAAAACTATGAACTAGTTTAAGGTGTAATGGGTTTGCTATGGTTTTTTGATTTTTGTTTAGGGTTTGATGAATTAGGGTTTATAATGATTTAGGATTAGGTTTAGGGTTTAGGAGTTGTGTATTGGGTGTTTGTACCTGGTGTTACAGTGGTGGTAAGATATAAACATGATTTAGGAGGTAAAATGACCTAGTTTGTAAATTTCATGACACCATTTGACTATGTGTACCATTGTAGATTTAGAAGGTTGTACTAGGAGTTTAGGAGGGAAAGATATTCTAAAGTTTTGGATTGTAACTTTTACAATGCTTTGAAACATTTGTTTCACTTGTTTTGACATGTAAATGTAGGGTTTTTGAATAAACGATTAGAACGTATAATGCTTTGTTGGAATACGTGTAAAATAGGTACGTTAAATGGATAGACTGATACGCTAAAATTATTATACACGTAATATATAACTATTTCACAAGAGCAATAAGAAAAATTCCCTAAGGAAAATTAAATTACTTTAAAAAAAAAAATAATATAATATATAAATATACGTATGTTTCGGAAAGTATGATTTCCGGGTCGTTTTCCCTATGATATGAGAAATTGCGTCCTCTATTGATATTGGATACTGATTTGAATGTGTTCAAAGATTGACTTGGGTTTTCTATACTACTCAATTCAAAACAAGCAGATGACAACAATTAACAGCTTAACGAAATACGGGAAAACAAATAAAACGCGACAATTAAGTATGCCATTAAAAATAAGTCTTAAAAGGCAAACTTACTTTCTAAACCTAAATAGGATAAAAGAAAATTTTAAGAAAAGGAAAATATTTTTGATTATTTAATTATGAATTAAATAACTATTAAAAACTAAAATAAAAAAAAAAATCCTAAAAAATATAATAATTAGAAATTTGTATTGAAATTATATATTTTCTAGGTAAAATAAGTAAAAGAAAGAGAAATTTTAGAAAATGATTATTATTTGTGCTTTTTAGATTTAAGAGATATGATTTTTCTTAAATTTAAACTAATTAAAGAAAACTTTTTAAAATATAAAAAAAATATATTAAAGATTAAATCCTACAAATTATATAAATTATATCTAAATAAAGAAAATATGCAGAGTTTTTAAACCAAAAGCCCTAATTTTTCGCTTTTTATTTAAACCTTAATTTTACTAATTAAAGCTGAAACCTAATTTACTAATTTAAACTAATTAAAGATTAATTAAACCTTAATCTATGTTGTACTTACTTGGGATTAACTATGCAAATTCCACTTAAGGTCTTTCAGGAAAGCTAACTAACTAACCGGAGGGGTTCTAACTAGGAAGATTTAGAAGTTTCAATTTCCTAACATGGAGGCTAACCCACCGACTTCAAACTAAATCCAAATAAGCCTTAAAATAAGTTGAGAACAAAAAGTGCTTAAAAAAATAAAACTTTTAAAATCAAGTTGTAGATTAATTCTGGGGTGTAACAAATTTAACAAAAGCACAAATAAGCTGACAACCATTAATAAGATCTAAAAGAGCTTCTTAATAAGCTGAAACTCAGGAAAGTAAGGTGTTTCCCTTGGTTTTCACTTACAAGCCTATAAAGCTCAATTTAAGCCTCTTTTCAAAAACAAAAGTAGTTCTATATAAAGCATATCAATGTGTTTTAACTAATTATGAAAAAGGGGGGATTAATAGCTCAATAACATTTGATACCTTTCTGATATTGAATGACAAATGCTAAAATCAGGAATAATGGCATGAAAAGCACAAAATCAGTTTAAGCTCAAAAACTCAATAAGCAAATCTAGAAGCTAATCTCTTGGAAACTTACTTAACAACTATAAAACTATGAAAAGATCTATTCTTATAAGCTAAAAAAATTAGAATTTAAAAGCTACTTTAATCTACCTACTGTTTTTGGTCTTTTTGGTTTTTAGTGACTTTTAAAAGCAGGATTAAACTAGCAAAATAAGCTGGAAATGGAAATTAAGCAGTGACTAATCTTAAGCTATATGAAAACTAAAACAATCCTAAATCTAAGCTTTTAATTCCTATTTTATCTAGTCTAAAATGAAGCTTAAAGATCAGCAGTTACTAATGTATGTAGTACTCGCTGTGCAATGGCACAAACAAAGACCAATAGTTGCAGGATCCTCTTGAGGATTGGTGCTGCACTAAACACTCTTCTTGAGGGTTGTGGATAAACACTAAGACAAGCTACAAAACAAAGCTAGAGGACCTTAACTTAAAAATAAGCAATCCTGTTGAAGATTTAAAGTGTCACTGGTGTGATACTTGTAAATAAGCCATAACTTTTTCATTTCCAAAATTTAACCTATAAAAACTATTTAAAACTTGTTAATTTGTAAAAACTCACCTGACTCAAGAGTTTTGCACAAATTTTATTGACTTTTTATGGTCAAAATGGCTTATGCCAAACACTCCTTAAGATTATTGACAGATTTGAAAAGCTTCATGAAATGAAATCTATTTATCAAGAGCCTAACACCAGATGATTTTTAGCTTATAACAAACCTAATTAACTCTAATTAACAACTAATTAAGCAATGATCTAAGATTTAAACTAATTTTCTACTATTTTTGGTTTTTTAAGACTTATATGACAAATTATATAAGAACTATGATCTAGACTAAGAAAATCAAAAACAGATTAACAATTAGGACTATTAAGCTAAATGATCCACAAATAAGCACTAATAAGCTAACTTAATAAGCAAATAAGCAGATCTAGGATATAAAGCAATAAGACAACTATCTAAGCTAAAAAACAAGGAAAATAAAGAGAGACTTGCTTATTCCTCTAGCTAAACAAGAGGTCCTATTGAAAGGCAGCTACAAGCTCTCCTAGCTTATAAATAAGCTAGGAGTTAAGTCCATAGAGATCATTCCCTTACTGATCTCTCTTCCAAATAAGCTCATGAATTCAAATCCAAAGGTAAATAGAACTTAAGCTGATTTATTGAATTTAAGTATGATTAAGACAATTTTAATAAGCTCTATTTCAGCTTATAGACTGAAAGAGCTTAATATGAGCTTATTAGCTTGTTGAGACAATTTGGCTATTTTAGAAAGCTTATGAAATAAGAGAAAAGAGAGTTTATAACTAAATTAAACTAAATTTCATTAGTAAAAACTGAATTACATTCCTTAAAAAGAAATTACAACTGATTAAAAATTACATTAAGCTTAAAAACTATACTAGGCTAAAAACTAGAAAAGGAAAAAGATAAAAGAACCTCCATGTGTGTGTGATGAAGGTGCTATTTATAGCACCATAGTGAAGCTTCTAGGCCTCCTGAATCCATCTCCTAGCCTTTAATCCGCACCCTTGATTCTTCTAATCATTGCCAAATGATTTTGAGCCGTTTGATTATTTTTGTGTGTATCTGAGGATCGCCAACGTGTCATTCCAATGGGGAATCATTGTGCTAGTTGTGTGAGTAGTTTAGCACAAAATCCCACCACTAAGTGTGCTTTCTCCATAGCTGACGTGGCTTGATCATGAGAGAGGTTAAGTAATCCCTTGATAAAGACTGATTTGACCCTTCATTTGTGTTAAGGAGCTCTTGAATTGACTAACGCACCCTTTGATTTGGATTTGCCCTTTGTTTTGACTGCTTGGTGAAACGGGAGAGACGAATGAACAGTAATTAAGTCTTCGCGCCTTTTTACAACTGAAACGGGTAACTTAATTTTAAACTTTGGCCCTTTGACAAATTCAGTCCCTCTCTTTCTTTTCTCCCTTTCTAGTTATAAAAGGAGTTTTTAGAAATTACAAGACTAGTCCTTGTGGTTTATAAAAAGGTGAATGGGCTAGGGTTTTGGGCTTATGAATCCGGGTGAGGCCCATTTAGGCTTAGGGACCATTTATGGATTTTTCTGAAAGTTGAGGGGCTTAAATGGAATATTTTGGGTCTTGTTGACTTTTGTTGACCATGATTTGACCACTTTGACTGAGGGTTTGACTTTTCCTGGCTTTGCTTCCGGCTTTTGTTCACTCTTGCGTTCTCGTGTCCGTGCTTGCTTGTTTTTGATGGTTTTCTTGTGATTTCTGATTTATCCATACCTGCATACACAAAACACAAATACAAGCATATTTTTGCCATTTTTGGTCTGTTTTGGGTTTAATTGGGTTATTTTAGGTATTAACGGATATGTGTATTTTACACTTATCATGAAGCGTCTGTATTAATCAACCCTTAGGGGGAGATTGTTAGGTTCAAGAAAAGTGTTTATTATTATATGAATTAGTCTTTGTATAGTTTTGATTAGTTTAATGTTTTATTAGTAATTATAATGTAATAAAGTCAATCTTGGTCAAAGTTAAGTAATGTTGACCAAGGTTTGACTAAAGTTAGGAAAATAAAATAAGATGTGCAATAAGTATAAATTCCCCATCTAGGAGGGGTATTTATACAAGACTTTACATTTGTTGTAATTCACTTCTCCCTCCCATTTCTATTTTCCCTTTTGAAATGAAAATTTAAAAAATGATAAAAAAAATACTCTCTAGCTCCTCTCCTTTATTCTTAAGCTTTCGTATGATCACTACTATGCAAACATGACTTATAACAGGCTCTCATAATTCGGCATATATACCAAACCGAACGACTCTACTTAGACCAAAGCCCTATCGTATGAGTTTACGTAAGTTTGACATCGAGATGTTTCGTTGAGGTCCAATCTCCTGAAGAATGAACTATCAACAACATGCAAAGGGTAATAATGTTTTTATGCTATCGCGAACCGCTGATATTGTTTTATAGATACTCGAATTTCATATTTCTCTTATCTTCATCTATAACTTTTCTTTATACTACCGGAGCACCATCTAACTTCCGGTTCCATATATTCCACTCCGTTTACTAACTTCATACATGTATTGAGCACCGATCATCAGGATGACACTACGAACTCCGGTTGCTAACCGTGTCCCAATGGGCTTCCAAACCCGATGATGTCGCACCCTTCTGGCATTGAGTCGACGAGGACCTCCGTTACTTAGTCTAGTGATGTATCCGATCATCGTCTCTGATCATTGATCAATGTCTTAAGCTTTAATTTTGAATATTGGATAAGAGGGGTGGTGTCGCGAGATATCATCCACCGCCGTCTAAGGTGAAGATCCATCCAGGATGACGTTATGTGCACTAAAGTTTTGGCTGTTTCAAAAATCCACACTTTTCGCTTGCAACTCCAACATATGGTCCCACAACCAAGCCTGATTCTTGTGCTCTGACTTTTCGACCTCTAATTTTTTATCCTTCGGTATGACTCCCTCTGGTTAGAGCTCTAAAACCCCCTATACCTCTACTATTCAAACTCTAACCTTCATAGGCTCAAACCTACCGTCACATCGGTCACAGTGATGGCAAGGCTCAGTCTATTCCAAAGAACATCATATCTTCGGATCCCAGTCATCAAGGAGAGACATTTTGTAAACTTGTCGAACGGTATCTCTGGAAGAAATAGGTAAGCTTTTCACAACAATATTCATCGGAGCGCCAGACGCTGGCGGTTTAGAGATGAGCCTGCCTATTAAGTATGAAAGTGTATCCCTATTTGGGAGAGGCGTGAAGGTGTTGTGTGTATTTCACTTTCTAGGAATGTATGTGCTTGTTTTTTATTCCTGAAATGTATGACTGTGATACGTGTCCATTCATTAACCATATCATAGAGTCCTTAGCTTTTAATATTACAGCTGTGTGCCAATAACTTATATTATATGTGCATGAAATCAATCTACTTTAGTGGGGTAACAATGGCAAGACAAAGTAAAACGTAGTTTCATTAATATGAACTTTTCTAATATTATGATATAAACTGTCGGCGGGAACCATTCAAAAATTTATTGAGATAGCTAAAGCTATTAGTAGTAATATGCTTGTCATTCTATAAATAGTTGTGTGGTTATCAAAATATAATAGTGTATGTTGAGACTCATTTATATTGTGGTATGAACATTTACAAAAAAAATAAGAATAAAGAACTCACTAGGCTATTCCAACTCGCATAAAACAATATGGATACTATATCGATATCTATCGGCAATATCGCCCCCCACAGGTAAAAACTACATGTTTGAAATTTAACAAACATGAATAATGTCGTTATTACTAGTTGACCTTGTGATATAAAATATTTTTGTTGTATCTGAGTTCAACAATACTGTTAAGATATAGCACCGTTGAACTGGGGGAACTATAATGGTGGGATACCTCCATTGGTTGTGTCGCAGGTTGTTGCGATCCGATCTTGTATTGATACATGTGATATATTATATTTGTCGTATCTAACGGGAGAAAGCAACAAACCTTTCATGATTTATTGTGCAGGACTAACTATATGGGATGATAATTCAATGGAGATCAAAGCATAATGGTCACACTACATTTTACCTCTACAGGATATAAGCCAAAAGGGATGAGCCAAAGTGTATCACACAAAGGCATTATTTTACCCCGAATACATCAAGGATGAGCCAAAGTGCATCGCACAAAGGCATTATTTGAGCCAAAGTGCATCACACAAAGGCATTATTTTACCCCGAATACATCAGGGATGAGCTAAAGTGCATCGCACAAATGCATTATTTTACCCTGAATAGATCAGGGATGAACCAAAGTACATCGCAAAAAGGCATTATTTGAGCCAAAGTGCATCGCACAAAGGCATTATTTGAGCCAAAGTGCATCGCACAAAGGCATTATTTTACCCCGAATACATCAGGGATGAGCTAAAGTGTATCGCGTAAAGGCATTATTTACCTCTACAGGTTATAAGCCAAAAGAGATGAGTCAGCGTGCATAGCTCTAAAGGCATAATTATACCCACTCAGGAGGGTCGTGTTCCTGGCTAAAAAAATCAGTATGCGACTCCGCATAGTCAATATCTATGCGCCCAGCAGGTAAAAATTTATACTCAGTTCTAAAAAATTCATTGCAGGTAGGATGATGAATTGGAACCAAACACACGAAGAGCATGAGTTAAGCAACATAAAATATTAACTCCTCATGAATAACATGCTGATATGACATCCAGGTAGGAAGGCCGATACTTAAGTCCTTCATGTGGCCTTAAGTCACACATAGCATCATTAACCGTTGGTCAACAATACTATACTGGGGGGACATGTTAACGTATGTGGTATGATAGGCCTCATTCGACGAGGCATGTACTGAATGGTACAACTAAAGGATACTTAAGTCTTTCATATGGTTTATATATACACAACTTTAAGTATATCATTATTGACTATATGCCAACAATACTATACTAGGGGGACATGTCGACATATATGGTCTGACAGACCCGATCCATCTAATGGAGCACCGATTAATGGCCCAATAGGAAGGCTGCTCTAAGTTAGTTGTAGGACGAAAGGTCTAGATGAAAGGCCAGATGAAAGGCACGACCGGATGGAAGGCACGTTCGGATGGAAGGCACGTCCGGATGGAAGGCATAGCCGGATGGAAGGCACGTCCGGATGGAAGGCACTTCCGGATGCAAGGCATGCCTGGATGAAAGGCATGACCGAATGGAAGGCATGGCCGGATGGAAGGCACGTCCAGATGGAAGGCACGCCCAATAGTGGTTCAAGGGTCGATGTAAGGAAACATAAGATAGAAAGGCACGCTCGGTTTGGAAGGCATGATCGGATGGAAGGACACGCATTACACCACCAGGTATAGCCATGCGCATATGCACCTCATACCTGACTTTATGGGTTATGTTCCCACGATATTATAGGGGTCTTGTCTCATATGTTTACGTGATGACTACAGTAATAGGACACTATAAATTAACAAACCAGCCCTAGGGTTTAAAACCACTTCACAATCTACCACTTTACTTTCTCTTATTCCTTTTCTTTAGTTGAAGGGTGTATTCATTCATCTGGACCATTCATCCCCGGTCATTCAGCCGTGAGGGCGCACATTTCCCAACTTATATCCTACCTACATTCTATCACACCATTATATATGTATTATCTTTTAAAAGAGTTTGATTGTCGTCGGGAGGGTGGTCCCCGGGGTCTAGCTTGAGAGCCTTCTAACGGTATTTATTTGTTGGATGCACGCCTTATGCTCGAATGTTGATGAACGGCTGAGAAAGCATCAAGGACTAACAATTATGATTTGAACAGGTACTTAATTTAAGAGTTTATAAGTGCTAATCTATAAGCACAAACAAAAAGCACACAAAATAATCAATCTCATAAATACTCCTAAGTATCAATTTATTTTTTATGATTTCTTTTAGCATTACACTTTGATTTTGTCATCGAAGTCTATATTGCTTTTTGGAAAGAAGATAAATGCATAAATTTTTTCTTGCAAATGATATGAATTAACGTACACTTTTAGTTGGAATGAAGAACTTTATATAAACTAATAAATTTGATATCAATGATAAGTCTTGAAATGATTCTGAATATTTCGTGTTTAAATCTTCAGGATATGAGTTATACTGGTGAGGAAGTAGATAGTCTCAGTAGCTTGCCTAAAGAGCTTCTATCAAACATACTATCTCTAATGCCTATAAAATTTAATGTGCGAACTAGCATTCTTTCCAAAAGATGGAGAAATAACTAGACATTGCTTCATAACCTTGACTTTAACTTTAGTGCTACTCACCCTAGCTTAAGTTTTCTTTACCTTACATAATTTGTGGATCGTATACTCAAGCATAGCTTAATATCACATGTTAAAATCTTTTGGTTGCAGTACTAGGGATTATTTCCTCCAGACTCAATTGTGCCATTATGGATTAGTAAAGTAATTAGGTTAAATGTTTTTGAGCTTGACATAAAAGTGAGAAGGAGACGTTAAGTTGCCTTTAAGCTTGTTTACTTGCAAGACTCACACAAAAATTAAATTAGATCTTGTTAATTCACGTTGGGTATTTTGAGATGCCCATCTTCCGTCAATCTTCCTAATCTGAAAACCCTTGACGTCGTTCTTGATTCTAAAACTTCTGATAGTGTATTCAAGTTCAACTAGCAGGTGATCATCGTCTACCTCACATGATACTCTTGCCTCAACCAGAGACGACAAATCTTCAATTACATAGAGTGAGCACAATGCGACATCCAAATTAAGGTATTCAAGATTAGGGACATTTAAGAAAACTTTGTTGATATTTGAAAGGGATTGCATGATTGTTAGTTTCAATCGCTTCAAATTCGGAATATAGTGGCACGGAGGACGTTGATGGCTAGAAAAGAAAAGTAATGTGGTTATAGTTAAGGATTTTGACCTAGTTCTCTATAACCATGGCGCTGATACTAATCTGTAACACCCCTATTTTTACATATAGCAGCGGAAGCTAATCTGGGGTATTAC
>BQNB010008238.1:68649-90731 GCA_026074375.1 Tanacetum coccineum
TTTTTGCATCTCATTGATCGGACAAAATTCCTCCCTTATTAAAGTCTTAAAGTCTTCCCATGCCATGCCAACAGCGGTCTCTCGGCTTCGTGTGTGGATCTGAGAGTTCCACCACGTTAGAGCCTTACCGACAAATGAACCAGCAGTGTACTTTACCTTTTGGTTATCTCCACATCCACTCATATCCTGAACTGACTTCATCTTCTCAGTCCAACGAGTATAGACTATAGCACCTCCCTTCCCGTCAAACTCTTTTGGGTTACAAGCCAAAAACTCCTTGTATGAACAACCCCTTCAGCCGTTATTTACAATGACATTCCTAACATCACCCTGGATGTTGTCATTGACGACATTTCCATTTTGATTCCTATTTTTTCCCCTGATTGTTACCTTGGTTGCCTACCTGGACTAAGATAGTGAGAAGTAAGTTCTGCAGTTGCTGTGCAATGATAGTGGAGAAGTTGGGACTCCGTCAACACCATCATTCACCTCATTACCTTGACCACCTACTTGACCACTACCCTGATCACCAGTTCGACCTCTAGTCCTTCCACTTCCTCTACCAGTCTGTCCACCCGTCCTTCCACCTCGTGGTGGAGCAGTTGATCGGCCTATACTCCGTGTCGTCATCCTTGACGGCTTTATCTACACGAGGGAGAACATAGGTAACGTTAGGTAGGAGGGAAGGTTAGCTTATGGGTGCTCTTAATATACAATAATATATATATATATATGTACATACGATCCTAAGGTGTCGACACTGATTTGTGTGAACGATATTACCAAATACGCGTGAGTTGTAATACATTTATAACTACGTTGGCCACCGTATTTATATCCGCATCCTTTCCCAGTTGTACTCAGTATTGAGCTCACACATTTCAATGATTAACTTTTCTAATACGATAAACGATAAAACCATGGAAGCAAGTAATGCAACTATATGAAGGTTTTTAGGTTATAGTCTAGGCCAAACTACCTAGTTCTCTATAACCTTGGCTCTGAATACCAATCTGTCACACCCTGACTCAAGCGGAAACACGAGGTGTGACGGAGAATTGATTACCACAACACAAGATACAAGATAGAGAAAAACTAAAATGCATTCATAAAAGTATCGTGACATTCTTCGACCACAAGTAAGAACTTGATTGAAGACAAGTTAAAGAATACATCACATAGTCTCAAAGCTTACAACCAAATTTCCACGCAGGGAATGATGCTAGTCTCAAGATAACAATCCCCAAAATGCTTAAGTTCAAATAAAGTTTCAATTTAAGATCTCTCAAAATATGATCCATACAGGATGCTCTTAAGGTCTGCTAAAGCTTGCAACTTGACTTCATTGATCATTAACAACACCTGAAAGTGATACTCAAAAAGGTCAACATAACGTTGGTGAGCTTGTAGGTTTGATAGTAAACCCAGTTGTTGTGCCATAGTTTTTAAGTAGTGGACAATTGTGCAATTTAACAGTGAATACATGCAATAGATTAGATTCCAACATAACAACGCCATGCTATCATAGATCCACAGATACACAACCAAAATGATACCAACACTTCTCAAAGTTCTAGCTCTTAGTTTACTCGCACCTAAAGCCTACCAGCTGGAGCTATACATAGGGCGGAAGGTCCACAAGTTCACCAGATCACAAGATCACAAGATCCACAAAACAAGTTCAACCAAATCTCATGTCATTCACATAGCAGTCATAGTGTAACAATCCATATTTTCAGGTCATTTTACGACGTCATTTATTTCACTATTTATTTTTAGTCTCGTATGCGTTTGCTTTTAATTTTAATCGTTAAGTTAAATCGCGTAAACTAAAAATTGTCATTCAATGTAATCGGGCATCAAACAATTAAAAGTTTACGTCAAGCAAGTGTTAGATAATTATTTGGAGGATAATTATTAACTTTGCATATTTTATTTTTATTGGTTACGTAAAGTGTTTACGTTTCACGATAAAATACATTTAAGCATTTACAGAACCACCAATACTTATCTATACTCAACCAAATACCCACAATTATACCTAATATCTAAAAATTATAAAATTTATCATACATATACATACATATCCGGTTATATAGAGATAAAAACACAAGGAAGATATTTTATTTTGACTTTTAAGTATCACACATGTGTTATAAACTTCAACAAGCAAACTTCCTTACAAATACCAACTATTCTTATACCTTCCCATCCTTTCTTACACCAAGGCCATCTCAATCTTACACAATCTCATCTAACTTCCTTGATTTCATGATCTTTCTTCCTAGATATTTATGCTATATAAGACTTTCTATTCCTAACACTTACATACTTCTTATTTCAACTAGCAAAACACAAAATCCTCTCCCTAAGCCACGGCAAACAAACACCTCTTTAAATATTTTATAACTTTTGATTTTTACATGTGTTCTAGCATCATATCTAAGACATTCTAAGGTGTATTGAAGGTTTGGTTTAGCATTTACAAGGGTTAATTAAGAAAAGTTCAAGATTAGGGTTTCATAGGAAATTAGGGTTTTCTAGTCTTGGAAGCTTGGGTTTTGATTCTAAACTAGGGTTTAGAACTTGTTTCTCTTCATCATACTTCATCCTAAGGTCATCTAAAAACTCTACACTCTTTACATTTATGATTTTATGTGTATATAATATTTATATGGTAAATCACATCTAGGAAATATATTAACATGTAAAATAGATTTTTACACTTGATCATGGTTTGATATACTTTTTCACATATTATATTGATGTTAAGAAAATGTTGGAATAGAAGTATAAACATTATACAAGTATGGTTTAATTTATAAAAAGTATATATAAACTAGTTGCTTAAAAGTTTACTTATTAAGTTTATAAGTGAAAGTGATGTAAGGACTTGTTATCATGTGTAACATTTCTCATTTTCGTGTCATTGTACGACTCCATTAATGATCACTATTTATTTTAGTCCGATACGCGTTTACTTTTAATATTTACTTTTAAGCTAAATCGCGTAGACTAAAAATAATCAATGAATGTAAACGGTCATCAAATAAATTAAGGTTTACATCAACCAAGCAAGAAATAATTATTAAGAAGATAATTATGTACTTTGCGTATTTTATTTCTATTGGTCACGTAAAAGGGTTACGTTTCGCGATAAAATACATTTGGACACACCCCGGAAATACCTAGACTTACCTAGACTCAAACCAATACCCACTTTTAAAACCTTAACACAAAATTTAATCAATCCTTGTGTTAAATACCCACTATGGCTGACTTTACACTTAAACCAACTAGGAAATCTTCCTAAATATTATATAAGTACATGTACAACTATGGTTCAATAAATTAATGTCCTAATGGTCTCCTAATGACAAAGTATCCATTGGGTAATGACCATTTCCTTCCTTGGATCCATACTTAGCCGCGGTTAACCAAGAGAAGGGCACACAAACCATATCATTTCATATCTTAAGCATATCTTGTACATCAACTAACTAATTAAGTCATGTACTTAGTGGTTTAACAAAACCATGTGTTACCAACTAGGAAACTCTCAAAAACCACTTCCTAGGGCACGAATTTGGTTTGTTTATGAAACTAGGAGAGTTAACTAGCTAATTGACTGGAAATAAGTAACTAGTTAATTGTCTATAAATACACACTCATAAGCTCACTTGATACATTTCCAAGACTCTTAAACCCTCTCCAAGATAAGCCACACTCGTCTACCCTCTTTTACATTCGGGTCTACTATAACCAAACCCAAACACGAGACCACAAGAAGATCTACAAGCTAAGGTTGGGTTACGAATTTGGAAAGCCTTTGAAGGCTAGGGTTTGTCACGGTTTAGGTTGCTCACTCCTACTCGACATCCATTTCAATCTTAGGACTCTTGTAAGTGAACCCTACTCGGACCACTCCTTGATTTGTCTCTTTTGTTTCTATACGTGACATGAGGACACGTCGAATGTGGTGGTGTGAGCCCAAACACGATGAACATGCGTGGTTCACGCCATGCATGTCACATGCGCATGAACCACATGGTTCATGAGTGCTTGACTCGACCCACATTCGTCCTGGTCTCACCATTATGACTAGGGTCACGTTTGGTTTATATGTTGCACGTAAAGAGAACGTGAACATGCATGGGTTTCAACCATGCATGTCGCGAATGTGTAAATATGTCACGTGAACGCGTATGTCATATTGTCGCGTATGTGTATGAGTGGCCATAGTCAAAAACGTGTGTGGCAAATGTTTCTAAAACATTGAACGTGATTTCCTTAATTTAGACGTAACAAATCGCTTGAAAACTCGACACTAAGCCTTATAAACATAGTTGATTTGCTAAGAAATATCAACGGGCCACAATGGGCCATGTATAAACCAACCGAACCCTTAATGGGCCTTCAAACCCATTAACGGGCCCAACGTAAACGGATAAGCTCACAATAAGCTTGGATCGCTTATTAGTAGCCTTATGAGTACCCAATGAGCTTATTGAACCTTAATGTAATTAATGGACTCAAAAGGAAATAACCTAAAAGCCTAGGAGGACTATCGGGTCTCGTTTAGGCCCAATAGGCCCAACAGTAGGCTTATTAGCTTATCAAATAAGCTAAATAAGCAAACTGACCTTCTATGTGCATAACGGACTAAAACAAAGTTATTGGACCTCAATGAGCCGAACCAAATGGATTTAAAACCCTTCGGGCCATTAATGGGCCCGAAAGCCCATTAACAAGTGCTTATTGGCTTATTTCAAATAAGCTGAAACCAAGACAGATTAAACTAAGTTGAAACGTATAGGAAATAAGCTAAAGAGCCAAGGGAAGCCTAAAAGGGTGTATCGGGTTTAAGCTATTGGGCTTACGGGCCCAATAAGCTCGAAATAAGCCATAATAAGCTCCCCGAGCTTATTCTAAGTCTATCAGACCCTGCTGAGCTTATTGGAACCTTTTGAACTTATTAAAATCATTTTGGACCTTTAAAACGCTAAACGGACCTTAACGGGCCCAATAAGGCCCGTTAAGCCAAAAATAAGCTCGATGAGCTTATTTAAAAGCCGAAACAGTTTTGACAGCTTATTTCCACTTAACAAAACGAAATGTCACTTGTTAGGTTTTATTGATGTTAAAAATGCAATTTTCGCAAATAAAGGGGCTAAAAATGTAAACTTCGAAACTTAGAGGGTTAAAGTTGACATTTTCGAACTATAAATAAGTTGAGGGACTGTTTTGAACATTCTGAAAACATAGGGACTGTTGTGAAACAATAAGGGCCTAAATTGAAACCCTGAAAACCTAAAGGACTAATTCTTGTAATTATCAAAACTAAAAGGTTTAAAATGTAAATAAAGTATATTTATAAACCCAGGGGCTGTTTTGTAATTATAAGAAACTTAAGGGTATATTTGTGAAACAAAAGTGAATAAATAAAACACTTAACGGATCGGTCGAACATTAAGATATTCGGACATTAAACGGGTTTAATTAACGACGAAATAAATAAGTATATTTATTAACAATGATTTCACGTTTCTCGAGAACCATCGAAATTATAAATACAATAACCGTGTGCACCACCACACAAGTGATAACGGTATATATAAACTTAAAATGAAATTTAGTTTATACAATGAGTCGTTAGCTTAAATGTGTAAACTAAGACTTGACCGTACTTACTTAGGTACTTGACGGTGTGATCCACTGCTTACTTGGATATTTATTATCATTCGGAGAACTACCTGCTAAGGTGAGTTCATAGCCCCATGTTTTAAAATTATTTAAATGATTTACATCCTTGGGGTGAGAACATGCTTTGTTTTACAAATTGGACGCAAGTGTACATTTTATACTATCTGCTTACTTGGAATTTTATTATCATTCGGAGCACTACCTCTAAGGTTGAGTTCTCATGCCCCTTGTTTTAAAATTATTTAAATGATTTACATCCTTGGGGTGAGAACATGCTTTGTTTTACAAATTGGACGCAAGTGTACATTTTATACTATGATTACGTGTTTGCCTGAGTTACCATAACCCATTATGTCCATGATCATGAACTGTTAATTGCATAGATGTGATTGGGAATTACATTGTGTGGGCGCGAATGTTATGGATAGATCTATTAGGGATTGACAATCCCCGTTCGGGTGACTAGCTATCACTGGGAACGAGCGCATACCATGTCGAATTTGGGATGTTGCGGGGTTAGCACATCATTCACGGACACTTCTGTTGGCAAATATTATATTGAGCATTCTATATATCGTCGAGCTTAGCAGTGATCATGATGGGATGTTGCGGGGTTAGCACATCATTCACGGACACTTGTTGGCAAATATATATTTGCATTCATATATGTCGAGCTTCAGTGTCATGAGCTTAGGAAAACGTAATTACTTTTTATGATGTTTGCATTTGTTGCTTAATCATACACTTGGAAATCTTGCGGTCCTACAATTGATTTACATAAACCTATGAATTCACCAACTTTATGTTGACGATTTAAGCATGTTTTTCAGGTCAATAAGGCACGAGGTGCGATGATACATTGGAAGTCAATAATTGAAGAGTCAACACTTAAGATTTGGGGTCTTATTACATTTTGGGGACAATTGTTATAAACCGAAATCTTTATTTATATTGTTGAACAATTTGAAGCCATGGGCTTATGTAACAAACAAGTATTTTGTTAATCTAATGTATCTTTTTTAAACGATACGTTTAATAGTCGTTCTCAGATCTTGTGCTATTGATCCAAAAATGTAACACCCTCGGATATTCAAACATTCCGCTGCATGCTCAGATTTGAGGGTGTTACACTACATGGCATCAAAGATTCAAGTGCAAAGCTCCATGTTAGCAAGCAAAGACGTCATCAAAGCCAATGATTGGCTAGTTCTGACACATGGAATGACACGTAATCATTAAAGAAACACAACTTATGAGGAAATTTACACTAAATTCAGTGGAAAAGAAGCACAAGGCCTCCAAGAAAGTGGGATTGCCACGCTCGCAATCCGTGTGATCCTTTTCATCCAACGACTTAAAATCAAGATCCAATAATTGGTTAGAGATGGATGGCCAAGATTAGAAGCAAAAAAGAGCGTCTAATGAGCCTAGAAGGTTCCCTTCTTGCCTATAAAAGGAGCCACTCACACTCACAGAAGAAAATAGAGAGTAGAATTAGTGTGTAATTTTAGCTTATTGAACTTTAGCTTATTAAGTCGTTTTTAGCTTAATGTTTTTTATTAAATGTAATTTTCCTTTTCAACAGCTTGTAATCAGTTTCTATAATCAATAAAAGCTAAGTTTACATTTTGTTAAAGCATAATTCATGTTTTACCTTTTTGCACTCATGATTTGATTAAGCTCTCTTTTACTCAGTTAAGCTCAATAAGCTGTAATTTACACTCATAAGCTAGCTATGCTCTCAGATAAGCTCTCAAAGCTTAACTGAGCTTAATGTCACTTAATTCCTCCCATCAAACTACCCCAGCTTTTAAATGGAAGGGAAACCAGATCTGGATGGGTTTCCAGGACCTTACCAGCTTATCATAAGATAAACTGAAGCTTGTTGATCAGCTCTTGGAGCAATTTTCATAAACCTTGTTTAAGCAAAGGCTTTTGTAAGTCTTATTTTTCCTTTTAAAGCTTAATTCTGCAACTTAGCTTATTACTGCTTTATGTTTGCTTATTTCTATTTAGAATAGCTTATTGTTGCTTATTATAGTTGTTAAATGCTTAATATGTTTAATTGTTAGTATAAATCTTAGTTTTCATGTACTTGTTATAGAAAAGTTAAAAAATCCAAAAATAGTAGCATAATCTGTTGGCTTGTAGTTATAGCTTATTTGACTATTGAAATATGTTCATTAGGTTTGTTAATAGCTTATTATCATCTGGTTTTTGAGGTTTAAGTTTTGGATCTAAGATTTATAAGCTGAAGATGAAAGTTAAGCTGTCTAAAGGGGTGTTTGGCACTGGACAGCACTAACATGAGTTAGTGCTGTCAAGTGTTCTACAGTTCTTTAGGCTGAGTTTTAATCTTAAATTTAAGTCTATAAAGCAAGGATTTAAGTTTTTGTTTAGATAAACTAAGTTTTTAAAGGCTTATGTGTCTATTGCTTGAGTCTGAGTCATTAAGCTCAAATTCATTAGCTCTTTATGCTCTAATTAGTTCTAGCTGAATTTGTTGATCACTTTGCCTTTGTTTTAGTATTTTAAAGGTGCAAAAACTAGGTCCTTAAGCCTGCATTATTTGATTTGAGATTTGGTTATAAAATGTGTCAAGTGCATCAGCTAGCATAAATTGGTTTTGGCCATTTTCAAGCTGAAATTTCAGCTAGCATAAGTAGGATTTAGCCTTTCAAACTTAGAGCACAACTAGTTTGTAGGCCAATCTAGATTAGTTAGGACTTATTTCAAGATTAATAGCTTATTTGTGTATTTGTTTTTTATCTGAAAGCTTGTACTTTGTCTTTTCATTAAAACCAAAATAATAATAATAGTGTATTATGCATAAGTAGGCTTTTTCATTAACATTTTCCTAGCTTATTTGTGATTCTAAAAAAAACTTTCTTTACAAAAGTTGCTTATTATAAGCTATTTTATAAGATTGTTTCAAAAAGTTTTTTAAAAATTGAAAAAAGAGAAACAAGGGAAGTCATGGGTGAGCAAGGCTCGAACCTATGACCTCAACCTCATTCAACCCTCTTATAACACACACACCACACCATCCGCGCCCTTGGGATTTTTACGTCCTAAGGTGCATCTAAATTGTATTTACCATCTTTTTGAGCTCTTTAGATAAAAAGCACTTCGAGTGCTTGTTTTATTTCTCCAAGCTTATTCGTTTAGTCTTAATTTGAGCTTATAATTTTCCTGCATTCCTTACATGTTGAGCTATTTTAGGAATTTTTCTTACATGTTGAGCTAATTAGTTTAAATACTTTAAAAATTCTTAAAAAATAAAATAAAAATAAAAAAAAAAAATTTCTTTTTCTAAAAATCATTTTTAGTCTTTTAGCATCTAGGAAAATTAGTTTGGAACTGTTTTGTTCATTTTTGCTCAAATTAGATTTTAGTGTGCGTTTTCTTAATCCTGTTAACGTTTTCATAGATATTTTTATATGTGCCTTTATTTGCTCACTAGAAGGATTTAGTTTTCGAAATCAAAAATCTTAGAACCATTCAAATCATTGTCCAAACAAAAACGGAGTTTCAATTCATAATTCTTGGGGTATAAACGACCCGGTGAACATTTACCGGTTAAACGTACGATATTATTGTGAGATTTTCTCAATACCTTTGTCCTCAAGGGTAATTAGTAAATTTTTATACTTCTATATTATACGTATTTTTATAATTGATTGTCAAGCGATCAAAATTTTTGACGCCGCTGCCGGGGAATTGTGTTAAGATTCTCTCGTTTGAATTTGTCGATCGTGATTTGGAGAACCCTTCGTCTTCGAAAGTTACGTCTTTTGAAAAAATCAAAAAATCTTAAAAATAATAAAATAAAAAGTAAAAAAATATTTTTCTTTTTTCTTTTTACTATATGTAGAAGTTTAATAAATAAAAAATATACACAAATATTTTCTCTTCCGGATTTTTTTCTGATTTTTATTGTGTTCTCTTAAATATTAAAATGCACAAGCAATTTAATTCTCTTACTAGAGAATTTGTGAATATCCATTAATAAGTTCCCTGTTGGCCATATATAATCCTTCACAACAATGAGCAAAAATCGAATAAGCTATAGATAATCTTGATTTGAGCCGGCAATAAGAAAAGAAAGGTAGAGAGAGAAAAGAACTAGGAAAGTTAGATTAGAGAGAGAAATGTGAGCTACAAGTGTGTGAAAAATATAACTAACACCCTCTCCATGTGTGGAGAGGGTTCTTTTATACCCTTAGCCATTTACTTGGCACATGGGCTTTTCTACTTGGGCCGGGCTTGGCATAACTTGGGCTTTGAGCCCGAAACACGAACAATATTAGATTACAATCCAAGCCCGTTGAACCCGATTAACCTATTACAATACAAGACCTAGTTTGACTTTCTAAGACCGATAACATTCTTGTTTGACTTAATATAATTAAGGCTAACAATCTCCCCCAATGTTGAGGTCTCTTTCTTCAAACACCTCCGTACCACTGATGACATTCTTGTAGGAGTTTGCTTTGATTTATCATTGTCTCCCCTGACGTTGAAGATATGACTTTTGACGTTTATGCTTTACCTTGTTTTGGTCTTGTCTTGTTTGTAATGGCTTTGTTCATTCATGCTTTGTGATCTTGATCTTGAGCCTTTATCTTTTTGACTTTGAGTTCTTGAGATCGTTATCTTGCATCATCTCCTTGACTTGAATCATCTTGATTTGACTTCCTTGATCAACTTGTGCTCTTAACCAACATGCTCATACTTGTTACATTCTTGTTTGACATATGTGATTATAAGTCTAACAATCTTCCCCAAATAGACTATTCTTTATTTGACTTTGAGGCTCTTTGATGGTGGGGAAGTTTAGAATCAACTATCTTGATGTTGAATGATTGACTTTGAAAGCTTGAGTATGAGCATAAGTGGTTTAAACACTTCGACTCGCTGGAATGAGGCCTGCAACACCGTGCGTCTATAACGGACAATAAGCGAACAAATTAGCAATAAAAGAGTGAAACAATGTGCTTTGGTCATTCATCTTGCGTTAGGTTGCATTAACCTCCGGTTTCCTATTTTATAGTATAAATACTATACCTGTGATCAGGTAGATTCAAAGAATCTCCTTGATAGGGTTTCCAGCTCAAAGCGTAGGATCTTCTAACACAGATGTATTAGATTCACCATCTTGCTAGATCTCATACCGGAATGTTCTCAAAGCAGACAACACGGTAAGAGTAAATCAGATAGTTACTATCTTTCTGATTAAGTCGACAATTTATTTACTGGACCAAAATCGATATCCAATTAGCACAAGCTCGATTCATATAGAACCTTGCAAGTCACCTACCAAGAGCTTGTTTGATGTTGGCTCAAGCAGGATTTCCATCTTCACGGTAGAACCTACCTACTCTAAGTATACACTCAGATGTTTCTGGCAAGATCTCAAGGATAATGCCGTAGAGACTCTTTGTTTACACTTGTAAACTTTACAACGGTGTTCAACAAGTGTATTTTGACATTGTGTCCTAATGAGATGTATAATTTGATCTCCTTCTGCTCTAGACATTTGATTTGTTGCACTTTTGGTTTAGTAATCGGAGGCTGGAGCAGACTGCCACCATATATCAATATCACACAATACTCGCGTGAGAGTGCCAATAGAAGAAGTGCTGGTATCTCCGTACAATTGAAGACACGTTTCTTTGAGAAGAAACCCAAATAGCTGGGAATGGGTTGTGCATTGCATCACTGGGTCCATGACACACGACTACTTCTTCAATATCTCAACAATCGAGCATTGTGATTTTGATAGAATTATGTATTGACCCGATTTCTGCCTAAGTTGTTTGGAGGCTTCTTCTCTTTCACACCATTTATCCAATTATACACATTTCTTTTCTATTCTCAACCCTTCTCAATCTGCTTACCAAGATTGTCATTTAACTAACAACAACATTGTTTTAGATTGGTCTAGGTGTTAGCTCACTTCTATATCGGTGCATCTCCCTATCTATACACATTCATCTCCAGCGACACTCTTCCTAAGGATTGAGCTACTCTTCTTCTCTAACTATAGATTGTCCTTGGTAGATCCATTCAGTCTGGTTGGAATCATCTAGGACTTAATGTCTAACCTAACCCCTTATGACTTCAGAATCGCAGAAATTAATAGGGTAGTTGGAGTGTTGCTATAGATCGAACCATAAAACCATTTATTTCTGACATTGTTATTTATCAAATACCTCCCCTAACAACACCACTGTGCTCTGAACAATCGAAAATTACGTTTAGCACATGAAGGACATACAAAAAAACAGGACCAAACAGGACACAATAAAAACATGACACATAGTACTAACAAACAGGCTCTAACACACAGGGGGGCTCGTAAGTCTAAAGGTCACATTCTTCTGATACATTATTTACTTACCCTTCTTCTCCTCTTATTTTAAATAATCATAAACTCACTTAGTTTTTGAAATATCAATTGATTAAAATTTGACATGAAAAATCTATGGGGAGAAGAATTTATACACGATATTCATGAATTCATTTCCGGATAGCACCCCTTCAACAGTATATATGGGATACCATTATTTATTCAAAACTTGACATTGGAATGAAAAATATGATATGACACCACAAATGTTGAAGACGGGAGTGAGATGTCCTTCTGGTCAGAACAATGTATATTAATACATTGACATTATATAGTTTACAAATATTAATTTTCAACAAATGTTCTGATTTTGGGATACATAAACTATTGACAATTTATGAGTGTATCCAACACGATAACACAGGAGATTTGTATTTAAAAAAGCTCCCAACACATTAAAAGGCTTTGTTTTAAAAAGCTCCCCCTCAGAAATTGATTCACATAAAATGACATTCTACGTACTACAATTCTTTGAAAATTATTCGAGGAAGGGAGTGTTGAACACACAATTTTAACAAATACCACTTTTTATGGAAAAATACCACAAATTATATTGTAGACAATTTTGACATTGAAAGTTCTTTTTGAAAAATTGTGTTCAACGATTTTAAAAACATGATAGAAGACTTCTCTTCTATTTTAGAGTAAGCGCACTGAAGCGTACACTTCCCTATTACATTCGGGACCGAGTTATGCACTGAAATGTACATAAGTCATTGAGAAAAATTTAGAAATGACATGTTTTGAAAGCATTTGAAACTCCTGTTCGAACTTCATTTACACGCCCGTGTCGATGTTAATCAACATTTCTAGGTACGTAAATGTTATCGATTCCAAGAGACATGTCGAGAAGATTCTTTTTGGTATTTTTGAAATTTTTCTGATTTTATATTTTGTTTTTTTAGGTTTTATATTTTTGTATTTTCTTTTTCAAAATATTTTATAAACCAAAATTAAAGAGAGAATAAAAATATTTACAAATCGAAGTTTCCATTAGCAGTGACAGTTATAGCTAGAGTTGAAGTGGATGAAGTTGAATCAGGTTGTTGTTGACGTTTATTTGATTCATCAGTAGTAGTGACAGTGGAAGACTTTAAAACAACTTGATTTTCTCCATTGAAATATTCGTCGAACAAAGGACCGAATAGCATGATTATTAAGTAGGATGATTTATAATCACTTTATTTGAAAGGATTGGGACGCCTCTTCAGTTAAATAAAGAAATTGTAAATCTCCGAACCATAAGTTTATCATTTCTTACTTATATAAATTAGGACGCTCCTTTATGTAAGTAATGAATAATAAATGAGTAGGCTTAATGGTATCCAATATGACACGAGTATGAACTCGAACCCGATAATCACCGAAATCCGTTAAAAGGGTTTAGAAGCACAATAGTGTCTTGCCACTCTGCAGAAATCTTAAGGCCTTGCTTGAACTACCTTATCTCATTCTTAAGTTATTACTTTTGCCGTTGCTAATCCTCGCGATCACGAACTGTTCGTGGAACTAACAGACTTGTTACACACTTGAACTAATGGAGTTGATTCATCCTCGAACTAATGACTGAGTACCATATTTCGCTGTCTATCGCATAAGCTCTTCCGCGAGCTCCTCCTATTTGTTGAACTTGATTCTGGGGATACTGTTTCTCGAAATGTCCTCATTCTCGGCATCGCATCACCGTTTGATATAGTTATTGCTGTTAGGGTTGCTGTTGATTGGGTCCTGGAGCGGTCACAGCTTGTACAACTTTATTCAATAGGTAGTGCAACCACCCTTAAACCAGATAAACACCTATCGACGAAAGAGATAGTCGAACTATTCATTTCGGCCACTAGTAGGAAGACTAGGGTCGCGATACATCCTGGTACTACCAAGTAAGTTGGATACTTACATCTAGGGGTGTCAATCAGATCGGGTTGACCCGACCCGAACCCGAACCCGAACCCGATAACCCGATAGTGTTATCGGGTCGGGTTCGGGTTAACTAAAAAATGCTATCGGGTTATCGGGTCAACCCGATAAGACCCGAAAATCTTTTTTTTTTTAGCCCAACTCTCCTAGCTCAATTTTTGTTATCTGTATGTTCGAAATGCTAATTCATGTACAATTTCTAGTTAAGCTTTTTTTAAGCCCAACTGTCCTAACCCAATGTTTGTTATCTGCTTGTTATTGGTGTGCATTGCATATACTGTTTAATTATATTTACATGATGTAAGCATAGTGACTTTCGAGTATCAATTATATTTAAAGTTTGAGTGCCATGACATTACTATTATCTAAAGTTTGAGATTAAGCATTAATATAATAAAAGTTATACTTAAAAATTTAAAAATTCGTTTTGAACCTCATGCTATCAATGTTTAGTTGTTTCCCAAAGCTTTATCTTTTATTATATATTTTTTAACAGGTCTTTTATTATTTGAAAAAGAAAAAAAATTGTTGTCGAGTCAACCCGATAACCCGAAGCACCCGACCCGATAAGACCCGAACCCGATAACCCGATTACCTATCGGGTCGGGTTTCGGGTTAGCTTTTAAAAATCGAAACCCGACATGACCCGACCCGGTATGACCCGATAACCCGATAACCCGACCCGATAACACCCCTACTTACATCTATTAGCCTCGTCCGTTATTAATAATAGAACATTACAGATATCAGAAACGAGACTCCGTCCTGGAACATTTAAAATTGTATCCAAACATACTTACGCGACTACACTTTCTCCTTCGATGTTTTCACTATTAAGAGACTTTCTTCATGACGCGGTTATATCAGTCATAAGATCTGTAATGACATTTTTGAGATACCTATTTTGATGGATTAAATATCCTGGTCAAACCTAGACAAAATTTTTGGTATATTGAGTCGAAACACCGAATTTTGCTGAATAAAGTTATCAGCGTCTTGTTTAGAGCTGGATTATTAAATCTTAAATCTTTTCTTGGTCACACAAACTATTAACACAAATTTAATCTCGGGACGAGATTTCTTTAATGGGTAGGTACTGTAACATCAGGTAATTTTCGGAATTTTAAATGACTATTTACCCTTTGACTTTTTGGGTTTGACTTGACTTTTTGACTTTTGGTCTTTTATTGTCACATAAAAGCGATTACCGCGTAACCGGTAAAATTTTCGGAACATATTTTAAATAATAAATCATATTTATTATTACATCTCTCATGTGCAAATTATTTTAACTTATTTGACTTAAAAACGAAAAAGATATATGTTATTCCTAAGCTGACTTATCAAAAACAACCCACTAAATCACGTTTTCACGACTCAGACTCTAAAACAATTTTATGTAAAACGACATTCCGGACAACTTTTTAGTTTTGCCCGAGACCCGAAAACAAGCAGAAGATGACTAAAATATCATCGCAAGGTTTTGAAAGCTGCACACAGCGTGTGCCAACACAAAAATAATTAAATTTATATTTAATTGTCACAATTTATTTAATGAAAATATTAAATAAAGTCATTTAACATTTTATTCAAAAAAGGTTTGTAGATAACGCATTTATTCGGGTGGAAATTCATTTTTATTTTCAGACAAGGCATAACTGGGTCACCAAATAAATAACAAATATTTTATAAATGTTATAAAAATATTTATGAAATACTATCAAGTAAATACTCATTTTATAGGAAAAATGATTTGGAAAACAATGGCTTAAGTTTCGTGTTTTGAATCATCCCTTAAGTGGCCTAAACGAGTCTCGAACCATTATTTAATAAAAGTTACATATTTGGTCCCTCTGGTGATATTTATAAATTCAACCATAAACTATTATACATTTCCTATTTCATTTTAAAACTTATATATATATATAAGTTTCAAGATTAGGGTTTTATATATTTCAACCACACACACACACATATCCTCTAAAATTTCCGGCGCCCCCTTCTTTTCCGACCACCGGAAAACTTTTCCGGCGAGTACTTCTGGCCACTCACCACCGCAAACAAACATCATCACCATCCTCCGATCTATCCGATCTACACCATCTCCACCATGTCACCCACCTCCGGCCTTAACCGCCGCTGCCGCCATCCACAACCGGCACACCACCACCCACCGATCCACCTCATCACCACCATCATCACAGCCGCACCATCTCACCGTCGTCATCATCATCATCTTGACACCACCATCTCCGTCACCACCACCTATACAATTAACAACTAACCACTCATCACCATCCCCACTCCAGCCACCACCTGAAGCAGGCCACCAAATCAAACAAGGTCTACTGTTCGACTCAGCACCACAAAAGGGTGCATTTGTTTTCACAAGCACGAGGTGCTTTTGTTTATAAAATAACACGAAATGGATGCTTGAATTAATTATCACCAAAGGTCTTCGTTTGGCTGTCAATCAAGAAGTAATAAAACTAAAAAGCACCTAAGGGTGCGTTGGTTTCGGTTCGTAGCACCTAGGGTGCGTTGGTTTCGGTTCGTAGCACTTAGGGTGCGTTGGTTTCGGTTCACAGCCATAGGGTGCGTGTGGTATAACAAACCACCACAAATGGTGCGTTTGCATTGGTTTCGGTTCGTAGCACCGAGGGTGCGTTGGTTTCGGTTCGCAGCCATAGGGTGCGTGTGGTATAACAAACCACCACAAAAGGTGCGTTTGGTTGTGATGAACACCAGCCAGGGGACTTGAGGCAGCCATTAGGGTGCTTTAGATTTGATAAAAACAACCACAATGTGTGGGTTTGGCAGTCAACCCACCCCCAAGGGTGCGTTTGGGCAAAGCCAACCACACAGGGTTGCTCATTAATGCGTGGTAGTTTTCTTTCATAGCATAGGGTGTCATTTGGTTTGCTCAAAAACGCACATCGGCCGTGCGTTTGCTGTTTATACAACAATTAGGAGCGCGTTTTGTTGGGCAGGTTGCAATAAAAGCGTGTTTATATGCGCAAAAACACGCCATGGTATGTTTGTATAGCAGAATTGCCAAAAGAGTTTTTGTGTAAGCAGTTATTAATAAGGGTACGTTGGGATATGCAGAAAATACCCAACAGGACAGTGGTGTTTGGGACAACAGGCACGATAGGGACGTTTGGTTGGGCAGTTAACACCATAAGGGTGTGTTTGGTTGGGTAGTTAACACCATAAGGGTGTGTTTGGTTGGGCAGTTAACACCATAAGGGTGTGTTTGGTTTAGCAGTTAACACCCAAAGATGTGTTTGGTTTCCTGTTTAACAGCTTTCGGTTGTGTTTGGTACAATAACCCACATAGGGTTTTCTTGGCTATATTGTTTAGTTAGTTATTAACTTTTGTTTAAAATATGTACTTATTAAAACATGCGATGTTTTAAACATAGATTGGTTGGTTGAAAAATGGAAAACGTTGAGTTTTGTAAAAAAATGGGAAATGTCACATAAACGGAAAGGTCATGGCGAAATTTCTAAAAATGTATATACTTATTATTTTTAGATACAACTCCTATCATCTTTGAAGGACTATAAAATGACAAAGTTATAATTTAAGATTTTTAAATTATAGTTTTACAATAACTCGACAACAAACAAAATACAAATTTATAAAATATTATTTTATAAATCCAGGCTAGAAAATAAAGTCACAACTTTGGGACGAACTTTAGAAACACCGTTTACTTAATTGGTAACCTTAAAAAGTACGATTACGTTTATGCAAGAACTTTTATTTATTAATAAATTGGTGATTTCCGAAAACGTGTCAAACGATTTGGTTAAATTATTTACTCACACTTATTATATAATACTTGCACGGTATAGTATACTTCAATTTAATCTTTTGATTTCTGTGTCGTTATTATATAATTCACTATTATGAATTAATATAATTGTTCATTTTCAATGGTAATATATATTGGATATTTTAATGCTTTGTTATATAATTCACCATAGATATATTATTTTGAATTATTTGACGAAGACAACCACCAAACCAAAACTGCCACTCAGACCTATGATCTGGTATCAACGAGTCGCGTTGATGTAATAATCCTCGGTTAACTAAATTCATTATCAAAACTAGTGGGATTGTAACGTTTAAGATAAACGGCAACCTCTGGATCAAGCTCGTTTCGTCTTCCGTTGTGTTGTTGCATAATGTAGATGCCTATCTTGTCAATCGTTTCTTTATACATCAATGATGAGCTTATTGCCCATGTTTTAACTAGTTTTTATATATATTTTTGGGGGTGAGAGTAGACATGCTTGTGTTTTCAAAAAAAAAAAATGCATTCACCATGATTTGAACTTATGCTTGTTACATGATCGTTTACAAATTGGGTTGCATACTTATTTGCATAGCTCGCTATGGGATACATTAATTGAATTCATTTTAGGTCGCGAATACATACTTTACTTTGGAAATGATTATGAATTAGCTTAGGTTGCATAAACTGTAAATCACTTAGAGGGTGAGCGCGAATGTTATGAAATAGATCTATTCGGGATTGACAATCCCCATTCGAGTGATTAGCTATCATTGGGCAAACGAATTTTATAACATGTCGGAACACGATTGGTTGAGTCTTCAAGGCCAACAATAACATACACATGAATATTTTCAGAACTGCCCAGGTGTTCTTGGAGGGGACACCTGCGAGGGGTACATATTCATAAATGCCCGGGTGTTTCTGGAGGGAACACCTACGATGGGTACACTCTTATTGTGCCTAGAATAAAGTGGCATACATACAAGTCTACGTCACAGTTTCATGAACTTAGAGTAATTGAAATTATTATTTTATACACACAAGAATATTTACGTTGCCTTAAATAAAGTGGCAATACATACTTTGATCAGTGGTGGTCTAACTATACATACGTTTTTGTGACTATTTGGGAACTGAAATGGTCATGCATATTTTACAACTCTTTGAATTATGACATTCATACATACATTTTGGGGAACATACAAGGTTTGAAACGGTCGCACATACTTTACAGAACTTTGGTTCAACATTTGTATTTACAAAAACCTATGAACTCACCAACTTTAATGTTGACACTTTTAAGCATGTTTTGTTCTCAGTGTGAATTAGATGCTGGCCTACTTGATGTGCTTGGAGTGTCAAATTGACAAGATTTATTTATTGGATTTCTACCTATATACAGAAAATGATCAATTCTCATTGGGTGTTTTCAGCCTTTCATTGTGATGCAATTTCAAGCTTTTCATTGTGATGCAATTATGGGACAAACATTATATCAATTTCAAGGAAATCAATGAGATTACTTTTCAAACGACACATTTAGAGGTCGTTCTCTTGTATCTAGCGTTGTGTATTATAAAGTAACACCCCCGGACACATTTCCGCTGCGATGTATTTTTTAGGGTGTTACAGATTGGTATCAGAGCACTGGCTATAGAGAACTATGTTGCATATCTTACCCTAGACTATAGCTGTTTTCGCAAATATTGCATCACAGCAAACATTTTCAAAGTGCATACACACTACTTGCTTACTTTCTTAGGTTACTTGTTACCTTAAGTGCTTACATGACATACATATATAATATATATATATGCTTGCATCCCTTTTGCATATATCGTACGTTTATTTATATAATAGTTAATTATATAAATACTATAACATTTCTTAAGACATTGTGAGTTGCACAATGGTCTCATTTTACTGCTTAGACATTGTGGGTTGCACAATGGTCTCATTTTACTGCTTAGACATTGTGGGTTACACAATGGTCTCACTTCCTTCTCAGACATTGTAAGTTAAACAATGGTCTCTAAGAATATTTTTTTTCCTCATAACTTTATATTATATCGTATTACGCGAAGGCCATCATAATTTTTGTTTACATGGAATTATGAATGAATCTCAGTATTACAAGTTTTGTATGGGCGGGACTTGTAATATGAGGATTGATATGATAATTGCTATGTTAACAAAACCCGTCACAGTTCTGTTTACATAGAATTATGTGTGAATTTAAGTATTACAAGTCTTGTATGGGCGGGACTTGTAATAGGAGGATTTATATGATGATTGCTATGTTGACTGGTTCATCGAGACCTTTACCTTATTTACTCTAACCGAGTACTCATTAACTATCTTGAACTCTATGTCGATTTCCCCTGATAGTTTTACTCCCCATCTCCGAAGACGAGTTTGGAAACGCACGACGTCCCATACTCATTAGAGCACATGCATCGAATTTTTATCCATCACCTTGAAGGGTTATGTGAGTACCGCGTATTGCATTGAATTATTAAGTAGGATGATTTATAAACCTTATATTTGAAAGGATTGGGACACCTCATCGTTAAATAAAGAAATTGTAAATCACCGAACCATAAATTTATCAATTCAGTATTTACATAAATTGGGACGCTTCTTTATGCGAATAATGAATTATAAATGAGTGGGCTTAATGGTATCCGATATGAGACGAGTATGAACTCGAACCCGATAACCAACCAGAACCGTTAAGAAGATCAGAAACACAATCGGTCTTACCACTCCACCAGAAACTAAGGCCTCACTTGAACTACCTTATCTCATTCTTATGTTTAGTACTTTTTCCGCTTACAAAATCAATACAATCAAGAACTGATTGTTCGTGGAACTAACAGACTTGTTACACACTTGAACTAATGGAGTTGATTCATCCTCAAACTAATGACTGAGTACCATATTTCGCTGTCTATCGCATAAGCTCTTCCGCGAGCTCCTCCTATTTGTTGAACTTGATTCTGGGATACTATTTCTCAAAATGTCCTCATTCTCGGCATCCCATCACCGTTTGATATAGTTATTGCTGTTAGGGTTGCTGTTGATTGGGTCCTGGAGCGGTCCCAGCTTGTACAACTTTATCCAATAGGTAGTACAACCACCCTTAAACCAGATAAACACCTATCGACGAAAGAGATAGTCAAACTATTCATTTCGGCCACTAGTAGGAAGAATAGGGTCGCGATACATCCTGGTACTACCAAGTAAGTTGGATACTTACATTTATTAGCCTCATCCGTTATTAATAATAGAACATTACAGATATCAGAAACGAGACTCTGTCCTGGAACATTTTAAATTGTATCCAAACATACTCACGCGACTACACTTTCTCCATTGATGTTTTCACTATTAAGAGACTTTCTTCATGGCGCGGTTATATCAGTCATAAGATTTGTAATGACATTTTTGAGATACCTATTTTGATGGATTAAATATCCTGGTCAAACCTAGCCAAAAATTTTGTATATTGAGTCGAAACACCGAATTTTGCTGAATAAAGTTATCAGCGTCTTGTTTAGAGCTGGATTATTAAATCTTAAATTTTTTCTTGGTCACACAAACTCTTAACACAAATATAATCTCGGGACGAGATTTCTTTAAGGGGTAGGTACTGTAACATCCGGTAATTTTCAGAATTTTAAATGACTATTTTACCATTTGACTTGACTTTTTGACTTTTGGTCTTTTATTGTCACATAAAAGCGATTACCGCGTAACCGGTAAAAATTTCAGAACATATTTTAAATAACAAATCATATTTATTATTACATCTCTCATGTGCAAGTTATTTTAATTTATTTGACTTGAAAACGAAAAAGATATATGTTATTCCTAAGCTGACTTATCAAAAACGACCCACTAAATCACGTTTTCACGACTCGGGCTCTAAAGCAATTTGATGTAAAACGACATTCCAGACAACTTTTTAGATTTGCCCGAGACCCGAAAACAAGCAGAAGATGACTAAAATATCATCGCAAGGTTTTGAAAGCTGCACACAGCGTGTGCCGACACAAAAATAATTAAATTTATATTTAATTGTCACAATTTATTTAATGAAAATATTAAATAAAGTCATTTAACATTTTATTCAAAAAACGTTTGTGGATAACGCATTTATTCGGGTTGAAATTCATTTTTATTTTCAGACAAGGCATAACCGGGTCACCAAATAAATAACAAATATTTTTATAAATGTT
>BQNB010008239.1:6194-36997 GCA_026074375.1 Tanacetum coccineum
AAGTTTCTATGACCGCACGTTATATCTCAATTCAAAACACATTTGTATCACAATACAATTGAGTATAGTAGTTTACACAACATGACATGAATATGAGTTTTATCACAGATTTAATAAACCCTTTGGAACTGGTTTACGGCTCCCATATAAAGCCTTTTAAACACCTTTTAATATTGTTGGAAAACTAGATATATAAGATCATGTTGTTTAACACCTACTTGTGTCTAATAAACGTAATAAAAATGATACTCGACATCACACAACTATCTACTGTGAAATGAAAAATAGCATTAAATTGAAAGAGAATGAACCTGCCATGTTAATGTCGAGATGAAACCAACCTTAAATATATAGTAACTCTATTGACTAATTACAACAACTTTTGATCACCATGTTGTTTACTTTATATGGCACGATTGAAACACCCGTTAAAAGTCTAACATGGGAAGAAGTTCCCTATCCTTAAAAGGTGTTTACGTGCTCGATTCGCTGCAAGCCTCGTACGTAAGGACCCCATGATTGATATAGACTCATTTTGCTTATCATCTGCGAACAATTGCAACACAATGCAAATGGCGGAGCAGAATCCCGATGGCAATAAGATGAAGCATAACCCAACATATATGTGTGTGTTACTTGTTGATTTTTCATCTATGAAACTTTGCTTAGTTCTTTCTCTTATATAGGGTCTATATAGACCAACTATAGAGATATCCATGGTCCCTAGTATGCCTAAAGGTAGAAATTATGGAGTGGTGGTTGCAGCCGAATATTGCCTTCTCGAACCAATCCACTATCCTATTTTCTTGGTTGATTGAGTCTCACACACACTCACACGTATACTTGAGTTGTTTTTGCTTTATGAGCTTGAACCATGAGCTTCATAAGTTGTACAATAAGTCACAACATAGATTATTTATACATTATGCTTCAACTCTTCCAAAACTTGCCAAACTCATCTTAAAATCCCAACAAGTAACATACGAATAAAAATAATACAAAACATGATAAACAAGATTTTGATCAAAGATGTTTTGAAAGAAAAAAGTTTACTAATAAGGCCATAAACTATGATAAACCTTTTAAAAGGTTTATATTTAATATTGACATTAAATTATAAATATTTTTGTTCTATAAACTTATCTACACTATGTATAAATCTTTTCATATTTTATAAACCTCTCAATAACCAAATTCATAAAATTATGAAAATGATTAGGAGAAGCAATCTAAGGAGTAGCACATGATTAAGTAAATACATCTTTTTATCATAAAGTTATCACCAGTAGATTATATTATATTTAGCTTAATTAGTAAAAAAACCAACCTCTCAAACCAATGATTTTTACTGCTTTCTAAAAAATAAAAATACAAAAAGAATCTTCTTTCAACCCCGTAGACCTCTGTTAGATCTTGATCGAGCCTTCCCAACCTATTACCCTAGAGAACGATAACAACCCTCGAGTCTTGCCTATACTACACTACAACGATTAGGTGCACTACCTAGGGAGTTGTAAAACTTCTTGTTGGAGTCTAACGACAACCGCATCAGCTTCATACCATCACATGAATACACATAATTAAAAGTTATAACTCAAAATTTAGTGTCTTAATGTGAAATCAATTTTGTAACACCCCACTTTGTAACAACACACAATGTTAATGCAGCCCATAAAACCATATTAATTGTAATTTGTAACAACCTAAAAGGTATAACAACTTATTTAAATCATATGAATTGTAACAACCCATTTCAATATAAGAACTCTTCACACCGAATCTGATAAGCATAAACATATTTGGGTTTTTAATGTTTAGATCAGTATGCTCTTAGTGTTTTTAGTTTTTTTTGTTTGCTTTCCTTTTAATGTGTGATCTCTTTTGTGGTTTTGTAGTTGTTTGAAAGTGAAAATGGAGATGTCAAGATGGAGATTTCGAATGATAATAATATTATCTATGCTTTACTTTTTTTTGTTCATGTTGCTTCTCTATAATGTCATGCTGCTAAGTATTAATCTGATACTTGATGGGTTAACACGATCTACTAGGTGGATTATGGAAAAGGTCGATGTTGGTTGTGCCGGTGATGATAGTTATACCTTTTGGAGAAGGTGATGTCGGAAAAAAGGTATCTTAACTTTAAAGTATAGATTTCATTCTTTTTTAGTTTTGCTTTTCGTATTTTTTAGCTTGATGGGTTTGTTTTCGTTGTCGCCTTACATAGGATCCGGTCATCTCCTCCGACCTCATGTTTCATTTTGATTAGTATATGTGATAATTTTGTTTGAATTTAGAGTTCAAAATATAAGTTTTCTTATGATGTCTTTTTAGTTTTTAGTATCTTAAAAATAAGATACAGAGAAAAAAAATGATAAAATGAATGAAAACTTAAAAATGATGATTTGTTGTTTTTTACGTTTTTTTTGGTACGTGTTTGTAGTTTTCGGTCTATTTTGATGTTCTTTTCTTATCATACAATTTTTTAGATACGAAAATTTAAAGATTTGATTCTCATGGATTTTCAAAGATGTTCAAGGTAAACCTAATGTTAATAGATTTTGTAAAATTATCTCTACTTCTCTTCTCTTAATTCTCTACTACTTTATAAAGCATTTATGACATTCTAATTTCAGAAGTCTTAAAACTTTTAAGGGACCAAAACATTTCTTGTTATGAAAGGATTTCAAAACTTGATCAATACTTGTAACCTCAAAAGTTGTAACCGTCGTATTAATGATCAAATAAGTGATTTAATGAGAAATAAGTAACCACCAGATCAATACTTGTAACATATAAAACTTAAAAAAAGTTATTAATATGCATTAAAATATCAGCTATGAAATCTTAATATAAAAAGAACTCATTGTTTATGAAAGAATAAAAAAGCTACAACACAAACTAATCATACTTCACACACAATAGATTCAGCCATCCAAAGTTCTTCTGGTCCTTGAACCTCGCCGAAAGATTTAATTATACGGGAACTCATCACCTCAACGCGCGGGTACCGATCTATTTTAATTTATGTTTCAAAGATGCTACTTATGTGTTCCTTTCTTTCGTTTGGATCTTATGTTTATTTGGATATGAAATACTTTGCATTATTACTGCTTAAAGTTATTTAAATTTAAATTATCATTCATCTGTACAGTTGTTGTTAGAAAAACGTTTAACCGAATAACATTTGCTCGCCGCAAAATATAGTCACAGGGTACCCGCCGCCGCATTGCGCGGGTACCCGTCTAGTAACCCCATCAAAACATCAAGATCAGATGAGAGCAAATGAAGTGGGAAAGAGATCTACATAAATGAAATGATTGTAGGTGAAAGAAGATATGACCCAATAAAAAAGTGGGCGCGTGAAGTAGGATGAGTGAGATAGATATGAGATAGATATGTAAGCAATAAATGCACCTTAGGGAATACTGCCCTTTATTATATAGTTATAATGTTTTAAAACCCGGTTGGACTTGGTCGCTTCAACTGGTTCTGGTCGAAAAAACGTGTCAAATTAAACGAGGTATTATATTTTCGAAACCCAGTTAGACCCGCCGGGTTTGAAGTGACCCGGGTCAACCCGGTTTTTGATATATAGTCTTGATTTCATACACTCTTTTCTTAAAATTGGGATACATAAATTCTGCATATCTCGTTCAATAACTATGTTTTAATAGCTTTTAACGGTATAATCTGTTGTGGTGTAGAAAGCCTCATGTTAATGTTGGGACGCTTGTACATGTTCATCATGGGAAAACCACACTCACTGCTGCAATAACAAATGTCTCATTTCTACAATGATAAAATATTATTAGTCGCTGTTTTAAATCTAAATAATAATTATTGGTATTAAGTTAAGAGTTTTATTTAGGTGCTTGCAGATGAAAGGAAGGCTAAAGCTATTGCAATCGATGAAATTTGCTAAGACTGCTGAAGAGAAGAGATATGTTATGACACCACTGCAATGGTTAAAGCCATTTTTATCTTTCTTTTCTTAAGACTAATACTTATATTCAATGCTATAAAAAATTCTTTTTATATGGTAATGCAGGCTCATGTGGAATACGAGACAGCTCAGAGGCATTATGCTCACGTCGATTGTCCTCATTATGCCAAGGTAGGATAACTATTACTTATGTTACTAATACTGATCGAAACTTGCATTAACTATTGTGGTAATGACACCTACTAAGCTTAGCCGGTATCCGCTAAAATTGCAATTCGGGTCAAAGTCAGCAACACATTTATACAAATGCATGGACAAACGCATGACAAAACTAGAGACGAGTTCAATTCTTATTTAATTTCGTTTTACTTATTTCGTTAAAAACGCTCTTTTATCTCTTTATTAGGCTAAATTTTGGTGTTTTAACTCATATGCCAGAGTCTTTTATTATGTAGTCATTCAAGAAGAATTTGGATGGAGGATCATGAAGTTTATTTGCAACAAGCTTTACGGGTGAGTATGCAGCTGCCGATAGATGCAACGAGTTTCCTTAGGCTAAGAATAAGAAACTGCAACGTGCGTTGATGGCTGAAGCTGCCGAAAGACGCGTGATGAGTTGATCATACCTCATGTACCTGTTACACCACCTGTTTTTTGTGACAATCCACATATTCAGGTCATTTTACATCAATAAACTCAAAACTTTTTATTTTGAACCTTTACGTGTTTAATTTTAATTATAACTGTTAAGTTAATCGCGTAAACTGAAAATCAACATTTAACATAAACCGCATTAAACAAACATAATTTTAACGCATTATGTTGTTATATAATTATTACGAAGATAATTTATGACTTTTCATATTTTATTTTTCAAGCTTTACGTAAAACGCTTACGTTTTGCAATATGAACTTTCATGCATGCATATAAACCATACCACCTTTACCAATACCTATAATATTTATACCTTATCAAAAATTAAATATTTCTTTCCCCATGTGACTTATATAAACCGGCCCATATATGTAGTGTATACAAAATACCTTCAAATCCTATACTACACTAAATCAATACCAACTAGTTTACCTACTTACTAACTCTCTTACACAAGACTTATAAACTCAATCTCATCACTCTTTCAAGGGGGGGGGGGGGGGGGGGGTGGGGGGGGGGGAGAGCCATCTAACACAAACCACCCCCCTTAATTCCTTGAATTATTATGATAATTTTTCATAGATATTTTCTTAACTAGTTGTATACATTTCCTATATATACACACATTCACTTTTACTCCCTATTTCATTACAAAAACACAACATATTCTCTCTTTTCCTCCTCCATAAGCCATGACACAAACACCCATTATAAAGTTAGTATTTATGTTGATTTTACAAAGGTATTTACAAAGAAAGTGCTAGTTCTTAGTATTTATCTAAAGTCTTCAAGGATTTGTTTAAAGGATTTTAGGTTAATCAAGGTTTTGTGCAATAACAAGTTAGGGTTTAGAAGTTTTTGGGTTATAATCAAAACCTAGGGTTTCTATTGTGTTCTTCATCTTTCTAAGCCTCTCCTAACTACTCTTTTGATTCTTTATGCATCTTGATCATGATTATACATTTTCTTTAAAAACAAGCATCACCTATATGCTGTGTTATTATTTTTATAAACTGAACTAGTAGTTTTTAGTGATGGAAAAATATCATTTATGTTCTTACAGTATTATTGTGTTTATTAAATTTTTGGAAGTAAACTAGTGATTATATATGTTAGCTAGTGTTATTAGCTAATATTGTGGAAGTCTTGGATAGGATTTAGATAGATTGGATTATTTTTTGATGTAGTAGTGAATGAAGATAAGATAGATTAGGCCCTTGAGGAAGTTGTGGTGATTTTCGAATAGTTTCCGACATAATATTTAGGCTGCCAAAACAGCCCGTATGTAAAGGGTATTTTAAAAATGTTTTGACAAGTTAAAACTCTTAAAATATGTTAGTACACTTAAATACGATTCTGTGTATATAAAGAACGCGAAAAACGAATTTAAAACAAAGAATTTATGGCCGTTTAAAATTTGGCGAAACCAGGGCCGGATTTGGCCATGGGCGAGCTGAGCGACCGCCCAGGGCATCATAAAAGTAAGAGGCATCAAATTCTTAGTGTTGTGAATAGGTATTATGTGATGTGGATTGTCTTGTGATGATAAAATGACGCCTGATATAATAGTGATAGAAATTCGTTCTTGTTGTCAAAAAAACATTCATGGATTAGAAAATAATTTTCTAGCGTCAATGTCGTTGGGTGGTTGAAGTTTTGCAGACCATTGTTGTGACAACCCATAATTTCAGGTCATTTTACGTCAATAAACTCAAACTATTTACTTTTAACTTTTACGCATTTACTTTTAATTTCAACCGTTAAGTTCAATCGTGTAAACCAAAAATCAACAATTAACGTAAACCAGCACCAAAAAAATAAAAGTTTACGTCAAGCAAGTGTTATATAATAATAACGAAGATAATTTATAACTTTTCGTATTTTATTTTTATACGTTACGTAAAACGTTTACGTTTCGCAATATTTAGCATTCATGCATGCATGTAAACTATACCACCTTTTTCCACTTAACCAAATACCCACAATTATACCCAATACCCAAAATTTATATATTTTCATAATCGGCCACCCTATTTAATTCATAAATCAAATGCCAAGTTTTGCTAAGATTAAACCATGTGCTAGATTTCCAAGTCTTGCATAATTATACCAACTATCTTACACACTCATCTAACCCCTACACTAGTCTTACAACAAGCAACCCATCTCTCCATTCTTACACAAGCCTACTCCCCTCTAAATTTCATGGATAGATTAGTATTTATGTTCCTAGATATTTTCTATATAACAGATGCATACAACTAGCTATTCACTTACACAATTCACTTGCAAAAATCACAAAACTCCCTCTTGTTTCTCTCCATAAGCCCACGACTCAAAAACCATAACTAGAATCCTATTTGTTTTCCATTTTCTTGATATTACAAGCATACAAGTGTGTTCAAGGTTAATATCTAAGGTGCTTCAAGGTGATTTCAAGCTTGGGTTTCAAGAATTAAGTTAGGGTTTTATTAATCAAGTTGGGGTTTTTTGTTAAGTTCTTGGGTTAAAAATCAAAGCCTAGGTTTCTTTTATGTTTTTAAACTTTGTAAGCATACTTTTTTTACTCTTTTGATTTTCATACATTTCGATTATGTTTATGCATGTTTCTATACTTAGATAATATATTTATGTGCTTGAACCTCATGATTATTAAGTTATATCACCAACTAGTAGACTTTTATAAATGTTTACAAAGAAATAAAGAACAACAATTACTTATATGATTATTAAGCATGTTATCAAGTATGTTATTCATAAACTAGTTAAAATAGTTTTATAAATTATTTCATGTTTTATTCTTATTGAAAAGTGTTGGATGGGATTATGTTAGTTTGGATGTGTTGATTGTGGAAGAGATTGAAGTAGTTAGATTAGAGGATGTTGTTGTGTGAAAATGAGGTAAAAATTATAGTTTTAAAGTGTATAAAACACCCTTTGTAACAACATGTTCCAAACAGCAGGTTAGAGACTTTTCAGCGAGTTAAAACCTTAAAAATATGTTAGTTCATCTTAATATGAATCCGTGAAAATAAAGAACTCGAACAAAACGGATATAAAACGAAGAAGTTAGGGTCAAAATAGAATTTGAAACAATACTGAAAAAAATAATTTTTCGGCATAATGTGGCAGATTTATATTTCGTGTTTTAACCATTTTCGAGTCCGAACCGGCTTAAGTATAAAACCAGAAACTTGTTCAGAAGGATTTTTGGGTAATGTAACGCGAGTTTTGAAGCCCGAAAATGTATAACGAAAGAGTAATTCATAATCGAACTCGGACAATTTTTCAGACAATGACTTGAAAATTTCTGCACACTATTTACAAATGTATGTTCCTGACATGAATAGTAAAATTGGGTTTTCGAACATTTTAGGGTCCTTTGGCCTATAAAAAACCTTAGAAAATATTATTGCATCACTTATATAATATTTATACGCGTTTTAAACTTTACAAATATTATTTACAAATTAACTAGATTATATATATATTGTCATTGTAAAAATAATAAAAGTGGTAAACTTAACGAGATCATTATTTTGATTTATAAGTTAAGTCAAAAATTATTAGGTGGTGATATAACAAGGTAAAATATAATTCTCGTTATTTTATATTTACATACGTTATTCTAAATCGACCTATAATTAAATAGGTTGCATACCAGTCCTTTGCGATGACATTCTTTGTTGATTTTTATAAAATCATTTCAATTACTTAAGGTGAGTTTATAGCCCCGCTTTAACTTGTTTTACAATTATTTACAAATCTCGGGGTGAGATGCATTGCTTGTTTTCACTTATGGACGCAAATACATTAATTTCTTTCAAATGATTACGGATTGTCCTAAGTAGCGAGAATCCACTATGACTGAATTATCATGAACCGTTAATTACTTTGTGTAAGCACGAGTGTTATAAATAGATCTATTGGGATCGCCATCCCCGTTCAGGATTGGTGCCAACTAGGCCAATAGACGTATACCATTGACGGACGTTTTCGGGTTGTCTCATTGTAACACTCCCCAGTGGTTCTTTAATTGTCTTAAACAAATTGATTGTCATTCACTGGAGCACTTACTTACTTTGTCTGAAATTGATTGGCATACATAACTTTGTCTAGTTTCGGTGTCATGAGCTTAGTGCAATCGTAATCACTGATCCGAATATTGTATACCATGCAATGCATACTTTAAACCTTGCGGTCCAACTTTGTTACTTAGTTAACCTATGAACTCACCAACTTTATGTTGACACTTTTAAGCATGTATTTCTCAGCTGAATAAGTTGCTTGACGTTCTTGATGTGCATTGGAGTATAAACTTTTCAGGATTTCATTCATGGATTTCTACTTGCATTCAAACTATCAATCTCGTTGTATTATTTTCAGTCTTTCATTTTGATGCTACTTTGGAACAAATGTTATAACTTTTTAAATTTTAATTAAATCAACGAGATTATCTTTCAAACGACTCATTTAGAGGTCGTTCTCTTATATCTTGTGCTATTGTATTATGAAGTAATACCCTCGGTTACCATTCCGCTGCGACATATTTTGAGGGTGTTACAATTGTTGAATAAGGTGAGGAAGAAGACGCAAAAGAAGAGATAGGGTGTTTTCTAGGGACCACCAAAGAGTAAATAAAAGATTAAATATATTGTGAATTTTTGATACTCTCATTATAATACTGTTACTTCTTGTACTTTAATTTCTTTTCTAATTTTTTCTATTTTCTTTACGGAGTACTAGAATATACGAATAAATATGTACGAGTAAAATGCTACTAGTGTAAATAAACATTTTGAAATACGCTATGTTTGTACTTTGTACCATGATTCTATACCCACGTTGATATACTTTTTCATCTTCTTTAAATATTTAACACTTAGTGAATAATTATTTTGTCATTTGGTTTTGAATTGGTTATTGTTATTGCTTGAAAGTTTAAGTTTAGATATATAAATGCTACCTAGTATTTAATTAATAGGTCACGAGTTTGCAAATTTATCTTCTTTAAGGATTCAAAGTTTACCAACTACTAAGTTTGTGTTTGTTTAATCAAGATGTTTTGGCTCTAAATCTGGATATCACGTCTTACTATTAAGAGGTGATTATAAAGTCTGAATCTGAATAAAATAATAATTGTTTTTTTATAATTATTTGAATGGTTCCAGTTGTCCGTTTTAAGTATATATTAGACTATACCGATACTATGAATAAGTAGCTTGAGTATATCAATGAAGATAAATATTTGGCAAAAAAAATCAATCTTAAAATTCACAAACACCCGCGGTTTCGTTTAACACTTTGTCAATGAAACACGGTCCAAAAATTCAGCCCGACACAAATTAAGTCTAATGACACTACAACAAAGGGGCATTTTTTTTCATATCGTCCAGGGCATCCAAAAACTCAGGACCGGCCCTGGGCGAAACATATATATATTTGACCGCTTTTCACAAAACTGTGACATTCTGATCAGATTTTAAATCGAGGTTTTGACCCCTTTCGGTTCCGATTCGGCTAAAGTGTATAAAAGAAAACTTGTTCGGAATGATTTTTCGCTAAAATAAGGAACATTTTTTTGTCATGAATGTATATAACGAAGGAGTTATACTCAGTCAAAATTAGACTATTTTCGGAAAAGTTAATAAATTTCATGCGCGCATATTTATGAAGTATTACGGCTGTTAGAAATTTATATTATTATTTTGATATTATTATTTTTTTTTTTTTTTTTTTTCTTTTTTTCTTATGCGTAAACGTTAGTTTAACGAAAAATGAGCATTTCTTAGTTTTAGTCTCTATTATACCATAGCTGATCACCTATGTTTATTCAGGAAGGATCATGCCATGCTGCGTAGTAGTCACCTTAAACTTTTGTCAAATAAATTCTCTACTCATTGTCTCGCAAAGCAAATTTTTTTTGGCGTTTCATAAAACCTGTGTGTCACGGGAAATTAAATTAGATAAATCAGTTAGTAACTAAGTAGACCTTTACACTACCTTACTACATAGATTCAACATCATCTTACGCCAAATCCTAGGCCGAAACGTCGAGACACATCACTAGTCACCCTAAGACGATCCAGTAACGAGTTTGGTCGCCATTAAGGAATTCACTAAATCGCTTATTCAACGTCGACGTAATACCGTAAAACTTAGTAGTTGCGACACTATCATAGGTATAAATTCGTTATCACCCTGAAAAGAAAAATGTTACAGCTAACGCTTTAAGTCGAAAGGAACGAATAAGGCCACTAGGATTCGTATTTTAGTCACAACAAATAAATTTTAAACCCGCCATTACAAATCTCGGATGCTCAAGCTGAAGCAATTAAGGAGGAGAATGTTGAGAACAAAATCTTAAGTTGTATAGACAAGGAATTGAAACCCGTCCCGATGAGAATCTCTGTAATAAGAAAAAAAAGTTGGTTAACACATTTTAAGAGGATTAAGATAGGTATCTGCACTTCTTCGTCAACACCACACCGAAAGTCACTCAAACTGAATTTTAGGACGAAATTCTTTTAAAACAGGGAGACTGTAACAACCCACAATTTCAAGTCACTTTACGTCAATAAACTAAAACTATTTATTTTGAACTTTTACGCATTTACTTTTAATTTCAACCGTTAAGTTAAATCGCGTAAACCGAAAATCAACAATTAATGTAAACCGACATTAAACAAATAAAAGTTTACGTCAAGTAAGTGTTATATAATTATTTCGAAGATAATTTATAACATTTCGTATTTTATTTTTATACGTTCGTGAATGCTTCGTTTACGTTTTGAACTTTCATGAATGCATCGGTAAAACTATACACTTTTTACACTTAACAAAACACACATTTATACCAAATATCCTAAAAATATATTTTTTTTCCCACAATTACAACATTCGGCTGGTTGTATGCTTATGCATACACAAAAACATTACCAGTTAATGATTAATACCATTGCTAGTTTTTGCCTATTTTTTCAGATCTCTTGCAAATTTTATCCACTTCTTACACAAGGCCACTCCCTCCCATGCCATTTCTCTTACAAGACACTCTCCTCCCTTATAATCATAGATTTGATGTTTGTTTTGTTCTTTAAAGGAAACATAATTTTTTTTTTGGGGGGGGGGCGACTATAAAAGGAAACTTGCCTTTATGCCTTCTCATTCACAATTTAACTTACCATTTGATTATCTAGCAAAAAACAAACTTACTCGTTTCCTCCCTAAGGCCGGCTCAGTATTTAAGCCATAGAAATTTTATATTTTCCATTTTATTGATATTACAAGTATACAAGTGTGATCAAAGTTATTATCTAAGGTGTTCTAAGTTTATTTCCAAGTTAGGGCTTCAATTATAAGTTAGGATTTTCAAGATCTAAGTTAGGGTTTCATAAATCAAGATTTGGGGTTTTGATAAAGTTTTTGGGTTAAAATCAAAGACTAGGGTTTCTTTTGATCATAAGCTTTGTAAGCATCTTACATTTACTCTTTTGATTTTCATACATAGTGGTTATGTTCTTTCTGCTGCTATACTACATAATGTATTTATATACATGAACATCAAGATTATTAAGTTAAATCACCAACTAGTAAACTTTTATAAACATTTGTAAAGAAATCAAGAACACTACTTACTTGTATGATTATTAGACATTTTAACAAGTTTATTATTCATAAACTAGCTTAAACACTTTTATAAATTATTTCGTGTTTGTTCTTGTTATGGTAAAGTGTTGGATGGGATTAAGTTAGTTAGGATGTGTTGATTTTGAAGAACGTTGAAGTGGTTAGATTAGAGGTTGTTGTTTTGTGAAAACGAGGTTAAAATTATAGTTTTAAAGTGCGTAAAACATCCCTTAGGACAGCAGGTTTAAATCAGTAAGTTACAGATATTTTGATGAGTTAAAACCTTAAAAAAATCTTAGTATGTCTCAATATGATTACGTGCAGATAGAGGAACTGAAAAACGAAGAAGTTATGGTCAAAACTAGATTTGAAACAATACCGACAACTAAATACATTTTGACAGCTTTTATAAAAATATAGGGTATGATTAGTTTTCATTTCGTGATATTGAGACCTTTCGGGTCCGAACCGGCGTAAATATAAAACTAAAATGTTGCCCGGAATGATGTTTCGGTTAAAATCGCAAGTTTTCGAAGCCTAAAAGTGTAATATGAGTGAGTTAATCTTCATTAAAACTATACAACTTTTATATAAAATTTCCTGCACACTTTTTCCTGACATGAATAGTAAAATGGTGTTTTCGGACTTCGAGTCCGTTTTGACTATAAAAACCTTAGGAAATAATTTAGCATCACTGATATAATATTTATACACATTTTAACTTTATAAATATTATTTTTATCTTAACTAACGTATATATATTGTCATTTTAAAATAATAAAAGTGATAAATTAACGAAAACATTATTTTTTTTTTAAACGTAAGTATAAATATTGGTGGTCATATAACAAGATAAAATATAGTGCATTGTTCTATATTTTCATGCGTATTCTAAATCGACCTATAATTAAATAGGTTGCATACCGGTCATTATCGACGACCATCATAGTTAATTTCTCTAGAAATCAATTCCATCACTTGAGGTAAGTTTCATGGCCCCTATTTTACTTCATTTAAATATTTTAGGGGAGAATACATACTCATTTATAAACTCGTTTACATACACGTTTTCATACGCATTTACAAACTCGTTTACATACTCGTTTACATACTTGTTTACATACTCATTTTCATACTCGTTCACATACTTAATTACAAACTTGTTTACAATTATTTATAAATCTCGGGGTGAGATACATGACTCGTTTTCATGATAGGAAACTAGTACAATATGTTGGGAATTATACTTTGAGTTGATTATGACAAAACATATTAAAGATGGAGGACCTACAAGACAAAGCTAGAATAACATTAATGCTAATTGAAGATTAGTCAAACAGTATTTAATGCTCAACTAAAAGATAAAGATTAACATTAATGCTGATTGAAGATTAGTCAAATAGTATTTAATGCTGATTTATAGTTTCCTAATTTTATTTGAATTTATCTTGTCTTGTAAACCCTAACCCCTCTAGTATATAAAGAGGGGTAGGCGTCTAGTATTGATCATCCATCATAGTTAGATCTGTAACACCCCCAAAATGGGTCGCAGTGGAATAAGGATCCGGGGCATGTTACTTCAAGATCAACAGCACAAGATATATATAAGAACGAAACAAAAGTCGTTTAAATTGATACATTGGATTTAAATAAAAGACATATTACAAAAGCTTATAGCTTTACTTGTTCTTTGTTTAATATTACAAAAGATAACATAGATTTCCCAAAACATGATGCACATATATCTTTAACAGTGCAATCCAATGCATCCTTGGCACCTCGTGCCTATTGACCTCCTGAAAACATTGCTTAAAACGTCAACAAAATTGTTGGTGAATTCATAGGTTTATGTATTTAAATAGGCAGGCACCGCCAAGATTTCCGTGATGTTACAACAGATGCCAACAATCACAAAACCAGATTACTGTTGCACTAAGCTCATGACACTGAAGCTCATCCTGTATTTTTCTATTTTAGCAGTTATTTTGCCCGTACAGATGTTGTAACCCGCAACATCTAAGTCCGACATGGTCAACGTTCGTTCCCGGTGATAGCTAATCACCCAAACGAGGAGGTTAATTTCCCACAGAATTATATATATCATTCGCGCTCATTCATAATGCAATTAACAATACATCATGCAATTGAAGTTTATGATAAGGCTCAGGAGGTGTTTATAGCTACTTTAGGCAAACATAATCACATTTATTTAAAACTCTCTGCGTCCAATTTATAAAACAAAGCATGTTCCTAGCCCTGAAATAATAGTAAATCATTAAAAACATCCAAAATGTAAAAGGTGGGGATATGAATCACATTGAGTACAGATAGCCAAATTTACACAAATAAATCATCACGCAAGACGATAGATGCACCTTTTAAATTAAGGTCGTATAAGTACTGAGTACTTTAATTAATAACATTGAATATAATCTTATAGTTGTTACATCGTACTATCGTTCGGGCTATCATAATTAAAGAGGTCATGACATGACGTACGAGGAGTTAGGACACTTTAAATCGTAAATCCAACAACTCGTCGATACGCCATCCGAAGAGGCCTCATTATGAAACTCCCTAGTATTATAGCACTTTGATAACCACTCAATATTCTATATAGCATAATCACCGACTAATCGTTTTAGTAAAATAATATTTATAAAGTGAAAACGTTTATAAATATACTTTTCGTAAAAATGACCTAATTTGGTCGTTTTAAGTCCGTTGCTCGCGTTTCTTACGTCCACGTCTTCGTAGTAAGACGAGTGATCAAAATATTACATTTTCAAGTTTTTGATATTCTGTGATGAATAGTGTTTTTACTGTTCATAACAGCTATATAATCGTTTTTATACTTTTAATTACGTAAAACCCGTTTTAGTCGTATCTTATTCGTTATAGCTCCGTTTTTAGCGATTCTTTCGAGCACGCTCTCGTAATTGAAAGTTTTATCATATTATGGATGTTTATAAAGTATAAGTTTCTGTGGTGAATAGTACTTTTTATAAAAATTTGTTTTATAAAAGTTTTAACTATCGTAACTTGTAAATGGCGTATCTTTCTTGTTATTAATCGGTTTTCCGAGTTCTGTTATGGACCATCGGATTCATTGTGACATGTAGTATTTTATAAAATCATAAAACATATATGTAATTTTCGAATTACAAACAGCCCCTAAGATATTATTTTCCAAAATGTGTTTAAAACTTGTTTTATGTATTATTTAATTTAGTAGTTTACTTTAAAAACCCTAATAACTATATGTAACATATGTGATACTTATATTAATGTCCATTAGTCCATATATTTTCTTTGTCCATGGTTGCAGTTCTATTTTATTACTTTCCATTATTTTCACATTGAAGATTTAAGAACCTTATAAAACCCCATAATTTAACATAAAACATGTTTAATCTATACTTAAACATAAGGTTAACTACTTTTTATATTCTACTTTTCCATGATATATATGACCATATGTCTTTAGATAAAGTGCATAAAATCATAAACATAAATAATAACTCATTTTACATATTAAAAAGTTCTTAGTGGTGATTATAGCCATAATTAACATATAACACATAAAATAATGATAATAAAAAGTATGAAGGAATTAGGAAGACCTTAGGGATGATGTATGAGATGAGAAATAAGTGCTAAACCCGTGTTTAGACTCAAAACCAAAGCTTACAAGCTTATAAACCCTAGATTAGGTTTGAAACCCTAATCTTCCCTTTTCTTCTTAAATCCTTGCAAATGATTATCCAATGCTTGAAAACACTTTAGTATGCCTTAGGATTGATGTGTAAAGGGTTGTATAGATTGTAGAAAAGTTTTGTATGGTTTGATTATATGAGCTTATTTGGCCGTGGGTTTTGGACTTACAAAAGAGAGGAAGAAAATAATTTTGCAAGTATAAAAGAGTTTATGTAAAGTTTACTTATGCATGCATGTGTATTTATAGTGAAAATATCTTCTTAGCCTAACCATGGTTACTTTCTAACCCTTGCACAAGGTTAAGAAGTCAAGTTGTTCATGGTGTAAGAGTTTGTTTCCTAGATATTTCTTAAATATCTAGATATTATGGACAAGTGATAATTCTTGGTCCTATCCTCAAAATTTTGGCATATATACTTATATGTGATGTTATTTTGATTATTTTGGGTATTGGGTATAATCGTGGGTATTCGTTTAGGCGTAGTTAGGTTTTGGAACTTCCGGGAATGCCTAAACGCATTTTATCGTGAAACGTAAGCATTTTACGTAACCAATAAAAATATGATGAACAAAGTTAATAATTATCCTCTAAATAATCATATAACACTTGTTAGATATAAACTTTTAATTGTTTAATGCCCGTTTACATTGTATGATCATTTTCAGTTTACGCGATTTAGCTTAACGATTATGATTTAAAAGCAAACGCGTAAAACCCTAAAAATAATTAGTAGATTAAATAATGTCATACAATGACCTAAAACACGAGGTGTTATAAGATCTCTCCAATGAGATTCTAATAGTTAGCTTATTAGTTTATGTAATAGTTCATAGTCGACTGATTAAAGTCGAATAGTTTATAGTTTATTAGTTTATGAATAAAAATCTTGTTCATAACATTGTTGTTCTTATTTGTTATTCCGCTGCGTGATCAATGTTATGATATCCTAGATAGGCAAAACGATCTATGAAGCCTACAATTAAGGTTTCAACACAATATTTTTCAATTCTTACAATGATTACGGATTTTGGCTAAGTAGCGATAAACCACTATGCCCGCTATCATGAACTTTTAATTACTTTGTGTAAGCGCGTGTGTTATAAATAGATCTATTAGGATTGACATCCCCGTCCAGGATTGGTGCCAAACATGGCCAACAAGCGTATATCATATCGGATTCACTTGAACACTTACTATAATTGTCTGAAATTGATTAGCATTTGGGACACATTAATTGCTTGAAATTGATTAGCACATATACTTTGTCTAGTTTCGGTGTCATGAGCTTAATGCAATCGTAATCACTGCTCTGGATATTGTATATCATGCAATACATACTTTAAACCTTGTGGTCCAACTTTGTTACTTACTTAAACCTATGAACTCACCAACTGTATGTTGACACTTTTAAGTGTGTATTTCTCAGGTGAATAAGATGCTTGACGTTCTTGATTTGCATTGGAGTCTAAACTTTTTAGGATTTCATACATGGATTTCTACTTGCATTCAAACTATCAATCTCGTTGTATTACTTTCAGTCTTTCATTTTGATGCTACTTTGGAACAAATGTTACAACTTTTTAAATTTCAATTAAATCAACGAGATTATCTTTCAAACGACTCATTTAGATGTCGTTCTCTTATATCTTGTGCTATTGTATTATGAAGTAATACCCTCGGTTACCATTCCGCTGCGACATATTTTGAGGGTGTTACAATTGTTGAATAAGGTGAGGAAGAAGACGCAAAAGAAGAGAGATGGTGTTTTCTAAGGACCACCAAAGAGTAAATAAAAGATTAAATATATTGTGAATTTTTGATACTCTCATTATAATACTGTTACTTCTTGTACTTTGTACCATGATTCTATACCCACGTTGATATACTTTTTCATCTTCTTTAAATATTTAACACTTAGTGAATAATTATTTTGTCATTTGGTTTTGAATTGGTTATTGTTATTGCTTGAAAGTTTAAGTTTAGATATATAAATAATACCTAGTATTTAATTAATAGGTTATGATTTTGCAAATTTATCTTCTTTAAGGATTCAAAGTTTACCAACTACTAAGTTTGTGTTTGTTTAATCAAGATGTTTTGGCTCTAAATCTGGATATCAACGTCTAAGCATTAAGAGTGATTTATAAAGTCTAAAATCTGAATAAAACAAAATAATTGTTTTTTTTATAATTATTTGAATGGTTCCAGTTGTCCGTTTTAAGTATATATTAGACTATACCGATACTATGAATAAGTAGCTTGAGTGTATCAATGAAGATAAATATTTGGCAAAAAAAAAATCAATCTTAAAATTCACAAACACCTGCGGTTTCGTTTAACACTTTGTCAATGAAACACGATCCAAAAATTCAGCCCGACACAAATTAAGTCTAATGACACTACAACAAAGGGGCATTTTTTTTCATATCGTCCAGGGCATCCAAAAACTCAGGACCGGCCCTGGGCGAAACATATATATATTTGACCGCTTTTCACAAAACTGTGACATTCTGATCAGATTTTAAATCGAGGTTTTGACCCCTTTCGGTTCCGATTCGGCTAAAGTGTATAAAAGAAAACTTGTTCGGAATGATTTTTCGCTAAAATAAGAAACATTTTTTTGTCATGAATGTATATAACGAAGGAGTTATACTCAGTCAAAATTAGACTATTTTCGGAAAAGTTAATAAATTTCATGCGCGCATATTTATGAAGTATTACGGCTGTTAGAAATTTATATTATTGTTTTCGGGTCCGTTTGAGCTATAAAAACATTAGCGAATAATAGTGTATTACATATAAATTATTAGGGCGCGTTAAAAACTTTATAGAAACGATATTTCGTAAGCGTAAGGAGTTTACTAAAAATGGAATTTTTTATTTGACGTAATGTATATATTATTAAGATAAAAATAGTGACTCTCGGTTTAAGTGTCAAAATTAAATTAAAAACCCTATAATTTGAAAAATCACGTTTCGACTAACTAAAATATGAAACAAGCATTTGCGGGTGATGTTGACTTTTTAAAAATAGTTTGTGCATCGTTTCATTTTATTTCGCTTGCATTATTCTAAATCGACCTATAATTAAATAGGTTGCATACCAAACATGTTGTGACGACTTTCCTTTGTTGATTATCCTAAAAATCAATACTATTACTAGAGGTGAGTCTCATAGCCCCTATTTTAGTTGTTTTGAACTATTTTGGGGGAGAATACATGCTCGTAAATTAGACTTGTTTACATACTCGTTTTCATAACTCGTTTACATACTCGTTTACAAACTTGTTTACTTGCTCATTTACAAACTCGTTTACATACTCATTTACAATCTTGTTTACTTGCTCATTTACAAACTTGTTTACTTGCTCATTTACAAACTTGTTTACATGGTCGGTTATTTATAACACTGCGATTACTTTTCAAGATTTTGTGAGTTTATAGCCTCGCTTTACTTGTTTATCACTATTTTACAAATCTCAGGGTGAGATACATGACTTTTTTTACACTTGGATGCAAGTACTCATTTAAACGATTACCGATTTGCCTAAGTAGCGTTAACCCATTATGCCCACTATCATGAACTCTTAATTACTTTGTGTAAGCGCGAATGTTATAAATAGCTCTATTTGGGACTGACATCCTCGTTCGGGTAAGTAGAGCTTACTAATTTCGAAGGACCAAAATAACAAACGTATACCATGCCGGACTTTAGATGTTGCGGGTTGAATGACGAGGACATGATTTAAGAGCCAGCAGAGGAATATATGGACATGATTCAAGAGCGTGGCAAGAGTAAAGGTACTGCCAAAAATAAATAACCTTAAAGATGGAGACAACATTAATTTTAATATTAATAACAAAATATGGTTTCCATATTTGTTTATTGACTTTTATTTGGTTTCTATATTTTGTTTATTTTAAAATAATATTGTTGAATTTTTCCCCAAGTTTAGTTCTCCTATAAATATAGGGCTTGGGTTTATTGTGTAATCATTCAATATTAAATATTCAATAATCAATAAAATTCACGAATTTTAGTCTTTATTCTCTTTGGGATTCGACTTGAACCCTAATTAGGGTTTATAGCACGCTTTCGTTCTGCGTCAGTTGGTATCTAGAGCTTGTTAGTATCCTGGATGGTGACTAATTTAGAAGATTCAAAAACCCGTACTGTTGGTGGGGTATGGTCTGGAGAGTACATAGATCATGGTTTTACTAAATCCATGTCAGAACTTGACAGGTGTTACACCATGCTACAAAAACTACGCTCCGTGATCATAGGTGGGGGCATTAATCCACAAGAATCGCGAGAGTAGCAAACACGAAGGTCAAAGAATTTGTCCAACCATAGGCGATTTTGGATGCAATTGTGCAATCAACCAATCCTCGTTCAATAATGGAAGCATGGAAGAATAGGAAGAGGAAAAGAAGGAGGATCGAGTACCTACGACCAAGATTTTTCGTTCGAAAATTCTAATCAACAATTCGGTATGTTCTTTAATTATTGATGGTTGTAGCATAAATAATTTGGTTTCAAAAAAATTGGTAGATTTCCTAAAGTTACCAATGGAGATTTATCCAATTGAAGGTTACAAAGTTTGTAAGGTTCCCGTGACCATAGGAAAGTCTTATAAAGTAGAAGTACTTTGTATTGTTGATGATATTGATGAGTGCCATATATTATTGGGAAGACCTTGGCGATGTGAGGTTAATGGCAAGTATGATGTTAAACGAAATCTCTACCTTTCTCATGGGAAGGAAGGAGAATTGCTATGGTTCCACCCAAAGTAACACCACAATTTCCAAAGCCCGAGGTTAAAGTTGAAGACAAGATTATGAAGGCCGAGGTTGTTGAGGACCACATTGAGAAAATCCAAGACCTTTAAAGTTATAAACAACATGATGACAAAATTTCAACTTTATTGTTTCAAATAACGAATAAAGTTGATACTTTGAAGACTTCTGAAGAAATTATGGGTTTTAGTGATGATGAAGATGTGAAGGGTTTTAATTGTGAGCTAAAAACGGATTTCGAACACGTCCATAATTTAAATGTTCGTGATTTAGACTATGGATTAATTTTAAGGATGATTATCAAAAATCAAGTTAAGTTTTCAATGGCAGATAAGGAAGCTATATTTATTACAACTGAAAACTTGAAGGTCGTTGATAAGGAGCACATAACCCGATGTTTTGGGTCATGGATTGATCATTGGGAGTATGGTAGACGTGTTAAAAAATATGAAGGTTTTCGAGTGGATGTGAAGCGCAAATTTAATGAAGATAAGGTTCGTCGTGAGGTGTTCGAGGTTGATGAAGCCCTTGCTATTGAGAACTCGAGGGTGATTTCTTTTCAACTGAGGGGGAATCATGTTGACGAAACCAAGGTCAATGCGGTTCGGGATTGGTCTTCACCTAAGATATTGTCCGAGGTTAGAAATAATAAAGTGGCGGATGTGTTTCAAAAAGAAGATGAGTTAGAGTATTTCGAGCCTTTAGACAAAGAGGCGGAACAAGTTACATATGTCGTTAAACGAATTTTTTGTTCGCCTAAGGTTAGTGACTCTTCACAAAGAAATAAAATCTTTCATACTAAATGCTTGATTAAGGAAAAGATTTATTCTATTATCATTGGTGGAGGAAGTTGCGAAAATTTAGTGTCTAAGGCTTTGGTTAAAGATTTTAAGCTTCCAACCGAACCCCGTCCTAGTCCTTATCAGATTGGGTGGATCAAGAAGGGGCCGACACTTAAGGTGACCGAGATTTGTAAGGTTCTTCTTGCTATTGGGAAGCATTACAATGAGTTGGTTACTTGCGATGTTGTTGATAAGGAGGAATGTCATGTATTGTTAGAAAGACCATGGCAACATGATGTGGACTCTACACACCAACGTAAATCAAATATTTATCTGTTTAAATGGAGCGGAAAAACTATTGCTATGTTACCTTTAGGTGTCGTCTCTTCTAAGAAGAAACAAGCAAAATTACCCGCGCGTTGCTGCGGGCGTTAATTTTTCGCGCTTTGTTGCGGGGTATTAATTTTTTTATTTTATTTATTTTTTATTTTTTATTTTTTTTGCGAATTTTTTTTTGGTCTCATAGTGTAAAATGACACCATTTAATGCCATTCAAAAATGTTTTCGCGGGTATTTTTTTATCTGAATCAATCGGTACTTTTGTAACAGTTTTTCCCCTATTTTGTGCCAACAAAAAAGTAACAAAACTAATTGGGCCGGCCCAAATTTTAGGCTATTTTTTTGGGCTTCTTTTTTGCCCAGCACTATAGCACTGTAGCTACAGTGCTTAAAATAAAATTAAAAAAAAGTAACAACTAATTGGGCCGGCCCAAATTTTAGGCTATTTTTTTGGGCTTTTTTGGCCCAGCACTGTAGCTACAATGCTTAAAATGAACAGTGAAATTGGAAGATCTCAAATGAATATATATATATAATAAGAGAGAAAGACTTTGGTAACTTTGGTGGCTTCACCAAAGCAGTTTCAAGCTGAAAGGAAGGAGAAGAGAGTTTCTTACGCCTTAGTTGTGAAAGGGGTAGAAGATTTCATGGAGAATGCAATACCGGCGGTAGTTAAACCCTTACTAGTTGAAATTGGTTAGACTGTGGCGGAGGATACACCGGACACTTTGCCACCATTGAGGAATATTCAACACTAAATTGATTTGATTTCCGAAGCAAGTTTACCTAATCTTCCTCACTATAGGATGAGCCCTAACAAGTCCGAAGTTTTGCTTGAGAAGATAGAAGAACTGTTGAAGACATGCCACATTCAAGAAAGCATTAGTCCTTGTGCGGTTCCAGCGCTTCATACACCAAAGAAGGATGGCAGTTGGAGGATGTGCGTTGTTAGTCGAGCCATCAACAAAATCACAGTAAGGTATCGTTTCAAACTGAAGTAGTTAATCGCACATTAGGAAATATGATACGCTGCTTATGTAGGGAAAAGCTTAAACTTTGGAATGTGTCATTGGCACAAGCTGAATTTGCTTATAATAGTGCGGTTCATAGTTCCACGGGATTTTTATCATTTGAGGTTGTGTACAAGACTTCTCCAAGGCACGTGGTCGATTTTGCTGATTTATCGGGCAAGAATAATGTCCAAGCAAATAGGATGGTGGAAGAAGCTCAAGCTACTCATGAGGTTGTGCGAGCCAACATTACCGAAGCAAATGCTAAGTATAAAATTACAGCGGATAAGCATCGTCGGAAGAAGTTGTTCCAAGTAGGAGATGAGGTAATGGTGTTTCGTCGCAAAAAACGTTTTCCGGTTGGGACTTATAGCAAGCTACAACCAAAGATTAATGATAATGATTATTTGGTGGACTTGCCAAATACTATGAGTATTTCGAAGACGTTCAATGTGTTAGGTATATATGAATTTCACTCTGTGGACGTAAATGAGGGCAAGCACTCGAGGACGAGTTCTTTTAAAGAGAGGAGGAATGATGATGACATGATTTAAGAGCCAACAGAGGAATATATGGACATGATTCAAGAGCGTGGCAAGAGTAAAGGTACTGCCAAAAATAAGTAACCTTAAAGATGGAGACAACATTAATTTTAATATTAATAACAAAATATGGTTTCCATATTTTGTTTATTGACTTTTATTTGGTTTTTATATTTTGTTTATTCTAAAATAATCTTGTTTATTTTTTCCCCAAGTTTAGTTCTCCTATAAATATAGGGCTTGGGTTTATTGTGTAGTCATTCAATATTCAATATTCAATATTCAATAATCAATAAAATTCACGACTTTTAGTCTTTATTCTCTTTGGGATTCGACTTGAACCCTAGTTAGGGTTTATAGCACGTTTCCGTTCTGCGCCATTGAACATCTACACGGGCACATTCTTTGCATTAATTTGCACACATACAATGTTGTAGCTTCAATGTTATGAGCTTAGTGAAATTGTAATTACTTTTTGTGATATTGTATGTGTTAAATTATTGCACACTTTGAAATTTTGCGGTTCCGCATTTATACATACTTAAACCTATGAACTCACCAACTTTATGTTGACATTTTTAAGCATGTTTTCTCAGGTCGGTAACTGCATGCTACTTGGATAGCATTTAGGAGCATCGTATTTGAGTCACATTTTTGCGGTCTCATCTCATTGAAGATTTATTGCATTACTATTAAACGTTTGGTTATGTACTAAAATCTTTACGTTTTTATATTAGTGAACTCTTGAAACTTGGTGTTTTTGTTAAACTTTGAAATGAAATCAAACGTTATCTTTTAAACGAATCATATTAGAGGTCGTTCTCTTATATCTTGTGCTATTGTATTATAAAGTAATGCCCTCAGTTACCATTCCGCTGCCACATATTTTGAGGGTGTTATATTTTTTATTGATCTTTTCTGGCATTTTTAAGAAAACATAAAGGAAAAAAATGTTCCATCTCTGTTATAAGGTACACAGAGCCATGGTCTACCATTTGTTTCCGTGTCGAATGAATGTGTTTCATTCGTTATTGAGCTGTGAAGAAAGGCTTAAATTCGGTTGTAATTAGCAAATAACGTTCTATGGAGTAGAGGTAAGTCACGATTCAGAGCATACACTAATAAAAAATTTTAATAGATGTGGATTGTTTCGAAAGTGGTTGCTCATACAAGCTAGCCCCCGTTGTAACGCACGGGTCATATTCTAACTCGTTTCTTTTCAAATAAGAACTTGGTAACAAAGTGTTAAATATAAAGGATATCACTCATTCATTAGAGCACTACTTTACATCCTTTAGAGAACTAGTACAGTGTCCGCCCATGGCGTTGCGCCACACGCACCCACAAACCACAAAGAAGAGAATGTGTAAAAAATTGGGGTAAAGTAATTAAACGGCCCAACCCTCACCAAAAACAAACCCCCGTCCCCAACCATACAACTAACCACCCTCCTACTCCAATACGGTTACCCCCTCCGAATCCACAACTACACCCCCCTGACACCCCCCCCACAGCCACCACGGGCCCCACGACATGCTCTCCCTCACCCCCGCCCTACCACCACCACAACTCCACCCACCGAATACACCAGCCTAATCCGCCCCAAACAGCCACCCCCTTGATACTTAAAAACCTTCCATTTGGAACCCCATACCCACACTTCAAGCCTTCCTCGTCCCAACCTCAACCCACTCCCCACCCACTTATGATTTGTCTTTAACGAATCTTCGTATTGTCGAAAAAAGTATGTTGTCAATTTTATAAAAACACTTCAAAAATGCATTTAAACAATTTTATGAAAACGCAGAGAGAGAGAGATAGAGATAGATAGATAGATAGATATATAGAGAGAGAGAGAGAGAGAGAGAGAGAGAGAGAGAGAGATGAAGAGAGAGAGAGAGAGAGAGAGAGAGAGAGAGCGAGATAGAGAGAGAGAGAGAGAGAGAGAGAGAGAGAGAGAGAGATAGAGAGAGAGAGAGAGAGAGAGATAGAGAGAGAGAGAGAGAGAGAGAGAGAGAGAGAGAGAGAGAGAGAGAAAGAGGGAGAGAGAGAGGGGGAAAGAGAGAGATGTGGGCGCTGCGAGCGTGGGGAGAAACGAGAGAGAGAGAGAGAGAGAGAGAGAGAGAGAGAAGAGAGAGGGAAAGAGAGGTAGAACGAGAGAGAGATAGCGCATAGATAGATATTTGGGAGTAGCGAGTATGAGGAGGAAAGGGAGAGATAATGCAGAGGGGGAGAGAGAGGGAGATAGCGAGGGGGAATATCGAGAGGAGAGTCGCCGCGTAGAGAGCAGCGACATATGCATCGATCTGAGCGAGAAAGAAAGCAGCGGGGCACGCATGATAAAGTAGAGGAGAGTGAGACTAAGCTACGAGCGAGCGCTCTCTCCCTCTCTCTCCGCTCTCTCTCGTCTATGCGCTTAGTCTCGTCCGCCTGGATATTGTATATGTTTGTGACAAAACAGTAAGAAATGCTCCAAATGAAGTTACGCTGTGTCTTTTACTATATGGCTGTTTGAACCTTAGGTTTATTTGATTCACTTTGATTTGCTCCATAGAGTTCAGAATAAGTTGGTACAGATTCTTTAGGTTTATTGTTTCATGGTCATTGGAATTCATTGAATTTTGTATGTTAATAGGAAGTCTGACTATACTAATACTCTATGTGCAGGCAGTTTGTTCTGCACTTTTGGATCACAACACTTTTGGAGCGCAACAATGGTGATAACTAGGACATTGCGCTTTGAAGCAAGAGGAAAAGTTGCACTACAGTGGCGGTTTATTCAACATCAGCCGAGACATTAACTAATACAGAAGATGGAGTTTGGAATTTGCAGCGTAAACCAAAACGAAATCACCCTATCTATTGATATGCGTTAAATAGATTAATATCAGTTGTTAATGGTTTACATACCAATTTTAGGACTATATTAAGAAACATACGTCTCTCTCATTTAAATGTGTTCTCACTTTATTCATCCAAATTTTTTACATCAAAACTTTATACACTACATAAGGAAAATAAGTTTCCAGCTCTAAATTCCGTCTAACATAAACCAACGTAAAAGCCCGCGCTTCGCAGCGAAGCGCGAGTTTAAAACCTCGTTATTTGTATTACCCTGTCACTAAGCAATTGTCATTGATGTGACTAACCAATTGTCAGTGGCTAATTTTTTCACAATACGAAAACAGGCTAGATGTTAGCTGGCAAAAAAAGTCAACGCAAAAATGAACCGCTGAGTCAAATGTCAAAACGGCATCGCATTTGAACCACAATTAATGCTTATTAGTGAATTTTTAATGGGGATAACAACCAACTTGGCTACAATCCCCTTCACAAAATACACAAGAAATGACTCATGGACCCACACAGAGGACTCAGGGACCCACTTTCAGATACAGAGACCCACGGTTTATAGCAGAAATTATAGCCAATTAGCTACAATAAATTGTAGCTAATATATTCCCATTTTTAATAGAATAACGATAGAGAGACCTAATTTACATGACTAATTTTATGTTTAAACAATTCATCATGTGACATATAAAATGCATATTTTCTCTTTCATAATCCTCACCACTAATCTTGCTATGTGTCGTAATCTTAAAGTTAAGCATATATCTTTAGGCATGAATTTTAGTCATTCAAATCATTTTCTTTTTTAATAATAGTCAATGTGTATGATTGTGAGCCAATAAGGTAATTATAGGTAGCCATACATTATACATATCTCTTACTTTTAAAGTTTTATCTATATTGATATAAAATAAATTAGTTTTATTATTTTAAAAGTTTATTTTCCTCATAATTTTTTGTTAGATTATATACTAATCAACATTTGCCTTTTTAAAAGTGATATAAATCATCAAATAGAGAATATAACTTGCCGACACCTTTGTAAGATATAGATGAGATGTGTTTATGGAGGGAGTGGTTGCACTCTATGTGTTCTCCTTAGCCCAAAAACAAAACATTGACCCAATGAAGTGATGAACTGACACATATATGGGCTGACTTTTGGGCTAATTATTTATCCAATTAAGTTTTGTCTTCTAGCATGATGCTTTTTAGTATATATACAAAATACAAATAACCACACTTGATCAGCCACTTCGCTCAGATAAACCACATACACGCATTGACTTATTTCTAAGCTGAACATATTTTATCTATCAAATCTAAGAAAAGTCTTAACTTAATTATTTTATAAGAATTCGGATTATGATATGTGGAAAATGTAGGCCAAAATGAGACCGTCATTTGATGAGTCAAAACTTTAAGAGTTAATTATTGCTATGGAACTTGGAAGAAGTATACAAGAAGGGATATGGGTCGGTTTGACAATTTTGTATTATCAAATCATTTGGTTTTTTATATTCTAACTTAATTTACTGTCGGGACATTTTGGGGCCAATCTTGTACTTTGTCGTTTCCTGAAAATTATTCTGTAATATTGAAATATCAATCTTGCATGCAATTGTAAACAGAGATGGAACGATGACTACATTATGACTGGCTACACAAAAAAATTTAAACCATAACATTAGAAACATATTTTGATAGACCGGATGTATTTAAAAAACCGATGTTTTTCTTAAAAATTAATACTACATCGAAAAAATTCATTGTTGTCCTGAAACCCCACGAGACCTGTGGTTCCGTCTCTAATGGTAAGTTTGTAATAAAAAAATGCTACAGAAATAGATATGCGGAACTAAACCTTGAATGAAACAATCAAAATCATACCTGTCTATGATTAAGATGAAAATTATTTTGTTCAAATTTACATTTATGTGAGATCTTCTTGTGATGAAGCTTACGTTGTTTGGAGTTATAGACAATTGATAACTTTGTAGATATTCGTTTTGTTATCAGCTTGAGCATGTAGAAAGCGAAAGGCTTCCCTAGACCATGTTTACTCACAAACTAACACAACTCAATCTTTTATTAAATTTTTTTTACCTATACAATCAATACATAAAACAAATCTTAACTTTTTTTACCTTTTTATCAAGAACCCAACCCAAACCTAACATATAATATACATTAGGGTTAAAAGCATTAAATACCAATGTACTTTCACAAATTTCCACATCTTACCAACATGGTCCTTTAAAAGTCATTAACTTGCTTGTACCGGTAAATATTACACATGTAATTATCCTAGTTTCCACGTCATTTTTTTTCCACGTGTCGTTGACTATCGTTGACCTTTTCCACCTCACCATTTGGCTTGTAACCCGTTTCTCCCAACTTGTATGGGTTTACCCGAGTTCTTATAACCCGTTTGTCCCATTACCCACCCTTTATAAACAACTTATAATTAGGGTTTTAACCCTAAATTCAATTCACCAATGGCTTCATCTTCATCCTCCTCCTTTCAAGTCTTAAACCACTAGCTTTGTCAATGTGATCTTTCGGTTAGGGTTTTAACCTCTAGGAAACCCACCAACCCTGCTAGGCGCTTTATTGTTTGTCAAAATCGAAATGTAAGTGTTTGTTCTATTGTGTGTTTAGGTTTGTGTTATGGAAGCTTATTTAACCTAAACCTTTATGTTTCAGAAACCAAATGCTACGAAGAAATGTGGGCTATGGGACTGGTTTGATGAAGAACTTGAATCTGATTGGTATAGGCTTCAATTGAATGAGATGTATTATCAGCTGAATCCCAATCAAAGGCGTTTTCTAGAAAACGAAATGACCCGTGAAGAAAGGATTAGGCATTTACAAGAAGATGTCAATCATGGTCTTGCCCGTTTGACTTTTTGGAAGTCAACATGTTATTTTCTGGTGATAATGCTTGTTGTAGTGTTGGCAATGAAGTAAATGTAGTAGCAGTGGTAGTTAGATGCTGGTAATTATGGTAGTAGTATGGGTTGATGTAAGAATGATGTATGTGTTTGCTGTAAGAAATTGATGTTTCAATGAACCTTATTTCTAGTATACCTTCTTGTATTTCTTCTGGTAGTAGTATGGGTTGATTTATGACCAGTTAATTATGCAGGTATGAGTTAACAAGAAGCTGAAGTTTTGACTTTTTAAGAAAAAAATTTACATTTTTGAACAAAAAATCTCCATTAAGCACAACAAAAAGCACAAACATATGCTGTATAGAGTTGATGCTGTAGAGACTTAAACCACAACTTAAAAGGTTAATTCTGCTGTCAAGACTTAAAGCAAGCACAAAGAACCAAATACAAGAGACTATGACTTAAAGCAAGCACAAGGAACCAAATACAAGAGACTAGAAAAGTCTGATTTCATTAGACAAACAAATAAAGTTCAAGCATGTGGGGGTCAAGACCCATGTTTTTGGTACCACAAAATATCACATGCCATCACATGTTGCACATAAAATCATAACAAAAGACAAGATGTTTTTGTGTCTCCACATGATATTGTCTTACAGAACCATTATAAAATAGATACTTCACCCTAAAGTGAGAATGCCTTGTCTGCTGTAGACCCTTCACCATTTGGGCCAAAACCTGTTTTCTTCATCTTCTGGTTGAAGATCCTCTCAGATCTTCCTCTGTTCTTGTGATAAATCCTAAATGGTGGTTCAGCTGCACTTGGCTCTGCCACTTTCCTCTTCCTTCCTTGTTTCTTCAACTTTGGTGGTTCAGCTGCATCTGCCTCAATTGTTTTTCCCTTTGGTGTTGTTTCAGTTGCTGCTACACTTGGTTGTGCTATAGATTCTTGTGTTTGTACATATGCAGTGCCACATTCAACCCTTGTGCTTGCAGATTTTGGTGGAGTTATGCCATGGTTGTACCACATTTGATTATACTCAGAATCTTCATCCTCTCTTATTTTTTCCTGGTTTTCCTTCTCATATCTTGCCTCTTCTTCAAGTGTCAACCTTACAGCCTCTTCATCAAATTCTTCCTGAATTGCCTTTTCAGCTGCAATCCTTTTTTCTTCCTCTTCAATAAGAATTTGTTCCATATACTCATGTTCCATATTCTTCCTTATTTCTTCCTCATTCATTTCCTGTAAATTGATAATTAGTTACCACACAAGGTAAACATAAGGAAATTACAAAATACTAGCATTTTTGACATGTATGGATACCTCTTCATCAACAAGCATTGTGGTTACACCACTCCCTCTACCCCTACCACCTCTGCCTCTACCTCTACCACCTCTCCCTCTAGCCATACCACTTCTACCACCTCTCCCTCTAGCTCTACCTCTTCCACCACTTGATTCACCTCTTCAGTGTTTGCTTGAAATCTTGCAGCATTTGATTGACCTCTACCACCACTTGCCTCACCTAAAGCACCACTTGCCTCACCTAAAGCACCACTAGCCTGGCCTCTGCCTCCCCTAGAACCTTTACCACCACCTCTGTTTGAAGCATAACTATTAAAGTTTGGTTCTCTATTTCT
>BQNB010008239.1:39897-54584 GCA_026074375.1 Tanacetum coccineum
TAAGTATATTGTTCATATTGTGCAAGTGTTGAATTCACATAAAAGTTGAATCTAAAATTTTATAAACAAATTTAATACCTTTAATTAAAAAGCGGTAAACTATTCAACCCTCCTTATAGTTTTCCACAGTCTCCAATGATCTGGTCTTTAGGATGATCCTTGTCAATTCTTGTTGTGGGAATATGACTTACATTCATGGTTGTTTCTAAGTTGTCGAGGTCAGCTTCTGCACCCATATCTTTAACATCATAAGCATTACCAAAAATTCCAGTATCATCCATTAGAGTCACATTTGAAATAGGTGGAAGTGTAAATGCATTTTTGAAAGGAGAAAATCTTTCAAATAAATGTTCCTCAAATGCATTAGAAGCTTCAGCAGCATTAACTGGTGATGATGGATCATTGTTAATAAAAGATGGTCCAACAGCACTAACAGGTGTACCAACAGTATTAAAACTATTAGTACTGTTAGTCTGCTTTTCCTGTTGAAGTAGTCTTTCAAACTCACTTCTTGTGGCTTGATCATCCTCCCTATCTTTATTTGAAGCTACATTTACATCCACTTTTATAGGCTTCATTCCAGAATCTCCTTCACTATGGCACATAATGGATTAGTTGTGCAGAAAGGTATTAGGATGTATTATTGTTTAGGTTCTGTCTTCTTCTCAACTTGACCTGTAACAATGTTATCTCTAGTTCTTGCAATACCATTTGTTTGATTTCCTGCAACAACTGGCACATAGTTCATAGATATTGTCAAAGAATCAACATCAAAAAGCCAGTCTGGTCAATTTCCTGTCACATTAGGTGCATTTTCAAGAAATCTAATATTTAAGGTCTCTTCAACTATCCTGGTCTTCTTGTTAAATACTCTCATGGCTTTGCTAACCACATAGTACCCAACAAAAAATCTCTCATAAGCTTTTCCATCAAACTTGCCTAGATGATCCTTGGTATTTAAGATGGTAACTGGACACCCAAAATGTTTCATGAAGTCTATCAATGGGGTTCTTCTACGAATAAGTTCATAAGGTGTCTTGGTATGAGGCTTAATGATTAAGACCCTATTTAGCACATAGCAAGCAGTATTAACTGCTTCAGCCCAAAAGGTGGTTGGCAACTTAAAGTCAACTAACATAGTTCTTGTAGCCTCTATTAGTGTTCTATTCTTCCTCTCTGCAATACCATTCTGCTGAGGAGTTCTAGCAACACTGAATTCCCTCTTAATACCCTTCATTTCACAGAACTGATTCATTACACTATTTTTGAACTCAGTTCCATTGTCACTTCTGATAACTTTTACTTTATAGTCTAGTTGATTTTCTATTTCATTTATGAAGGTCTTTAATATCCCACTAGTTTCATCCTTAGTGGCCAAAAAGAAAACCTAAGAAAATCTACTAAAGTCATTAGTGACAACTAGGCAATAAGACTTTTTCATTAAACTCTTAACATTTATAGGACCAAATAGGTCCATATGAAGCATATGTAAGGGTTTGCTGATTGAGTTCACAAGTTTGGTCTTACAGGAGGCTTTATGTTGCTTTCCTTTCTGAAAAGCAACACAAGAATGATCATTTTCAAAAATCTTTGAGGGTAAAACTCTTACAAGGTTTCCCTTAACCAGTTTGTTAATATTTTTGAAGTTAATGTGCCCAAGCCTCCTATGCAAAGAGGCAAGTTAAACCTTTGGTGGGAAAAACACTCTTTAGGTCAACATTGTAAATGTTATCCTTTCTTGGAACTCTCAGCAAGACTTGACTTTTATCAAGTAGCTTAAAGTCAGAAGATAAGACAAGACATTCAGTGTCAGTAAAAAGAACATTATTCTTTTTGTAACAAATTTGTAACACACTAAACAACTTATACTTAAGCTCCTTACAAAAGTACACATTCTCAAAATCCAATGTTCCTGTTTTGATTTTACCTTTTCCAGAAATTCTACCTTTACCATCTCCAAAGGAAACAAAACCACCATCATAATCTTCATATTCAGTAAGATAGCATTTGTTTCCAGTCATGTGCCTAGAGCAACCACTGTCAATAACTCCTTTTTCCTTGTACTCCTTCTGCTGTGGGTTGCCTTGCACATAAAATAAGAGAATTAGACTCTTTTGGGGATCCAAGCCATTATATCTTTTACCCTGACAGTATTAACCTTTTTATTGAAAATATTGTTTTTGTTTGCTGAATACTTGTTAAATAGCCTTGTGACTTGTGAATATCCCTTTTTGTAAGCATTTGATATTGGTCTAGGATGATTCATAGTTGTTTTTGAGCCAACAGTATTAACTGGTTTGACAGCAGTATTAACACTTGCACCAATAGTATTAATTTTGCCAGACCTGGTTAATACTGCTTGTGGAACAAATCTTCTATTAAGGTGAGGGTGGGTCATTTTATTAGCAAAGATCTTGTGATTCACCCTACTTGAGTTGTTCCACACTTGTCTTATAACCTTTTTATCACACACATAATGAAGATGCTCAAAACTACAACAAACAAAACAAGCTTTATTAATCATTTTAAAGTCACTTCCTAGTCAGCAGACTTAACAAGTTTTATCTTTTCAGTGTTAGGTCTAACAGTTTTATCCTCAACATTAGGTATAAATTCTACCTCACTTTCATCATCAGAATTCCAATCCTCAATGACTGGAGGTCTAAAGCTGTTCTTCCTAACAATTTTAGGTTCTACTGCATCACCATTATTTTTTATATCAGCAGACTTATGATTTGACTTAACTTTCTTAACATTACTAGGTGTAACAACAGTAATAACATTCATATTCTCACTTTCAACTATTTCATCCATAAACGTTAGATCAGGTTTGGAGGGAATGAAGTTCCCTGTATAAGGTAGGGGAACTGCATGATATCCCTTATCAGATTTAGACTTATTATACTCCTGATTTTCTAACATCTCAGATGAATTCATAAAGCTTTCTACTGCAGGAGAAGCTGCATTATATCCTAGTCCTGTTTTAAACTTGTCACATACTTGACTTTCCAGCAAATTGTTCAAAGATTTAGATGAATTTTGAAACTTCTCTAATGTTAGTTTTAACTCATCTCTCTCTTTTTCTGCTTTTTCTAATTTCTTTTTGTTTTCAACTAAAGCTTTATCTCTTAGTTTAACTTCAAGGTTTAAAACATTAATGCTTTCTTCAAACACAGCCTCATTTTTCTTATACTAAATTAAATTGAGACTTTTTGTAATATGAAGACAAACTATCATATTTTTCTTTAAGAGTAGCATAAGCTTTTACACATGATTTAGAACAAGAATCTACCTCAGAATCTAAACTGGAAGAACTTCTTGAAGATGTATATGCCATCAATGCAAAGTTTGTTGGATGCTCTTCTTCAGCTTGGTAGCTCTAATCATACCCTCCAATTCTATCCTCTTGATCAACCAATGCATTTCCAGTGGAGTTTTCACTATCAAGTTCTTCTAATTAAATCTCTCTTCCTCTGTTTTCTAATTTTTAGGAGCTCTACATCTCCTTGCAAAAGTGACCATATTATGATTCTAGCACAACCAAGGTTGACAGTGAACCCACAAATGGTTCAAATGAAGATATCACTAACCAATATGAATGCGAAGAAACTTTTGATGTTAGTGCAGGTACATCTTTCAATCCTAAAAAGGAAGGACTCAGAGTTTCGTTGCTGAAAAGACTGATATCTCAGAAACCAGGGCTTCAAGGAATTCTGATCTGATAAACAAGCAATGACTTCTGATCATAACAGTTCAGAACTCGGAATTCACGACCACAACAATGAACCGTCTAGTTCAAAGCTGGTTCCAAAAGTTGTTCCTCCAGCAGACAAGACAGCTACATCACAACAAGAGTTGGAATTGTTATTCAGTCCTATGTACGAAGAATACTTCAATGCAGGAAATCCAAGTGTTTCAAAGTCTTTCGCTCTCTCTCTGATAATTCTAAACAACAAGACACACAACCTTCAGCGAATAATCAACTTACAACATAACTGATCACTCCAACTACAACTATCACTGTTGAGGACAACATGTAAATATTTTTGAGAAAAACAAAATACAAAAATAGAAAATTTCAAAAAGAAAATACAAAATCAAAAAAATCAAAAATTTCTAAAAAGAATCTTCTCGACATGTCTCTTGGAATCGATAACATTTGCGTACCTAGAAATGTTGATTAACATCGACACGGGCGTGTAAATGAAGTTCGAACAGGAGTTTCAAATGGTTTCAAAACATGTCATTTCTAATTTTCTTTATGACTTGTAATCACTCTCAGATTGCAACTCGGACCCGAACGACAAAGAAGAGTGTACGTTTACAGTCGCTATCTTAAAGTTTATAATAGAAAGATCTTTACACTTGTTTTTTCAAAAAGTTGAACACAATTTTTCAAGAATTTCTCACTGACGATTCATAATCTTTCAAAGTTGCGTGTTCAACACTCCATCCCTCGTATAGTTTTACAAAACAATTCTTCTACATTTAATGTCATTTTCAAAATGAGTCAATGTTTGAGGGGGAGTTTTTCGAAAAAAAAAGTTTTAATGATTTTGGATACATCATAACATGACAATATTTATGTATTCAAAACATTATAAAAAGTCTTAATAACAACTCGGTAATAACAATGACTACTCAATAGATTGTATGTTATAAGATGATTTGGTGGTTGAGCACAAATTTTCAAGAATTCTTCAATGACAATTCATAATCTTTCAAAATTGTGTCCTCAACAAAGCTCAACCTCAATTTTATATTTATTTTGCAACTTGGTATCATTTTTTTGGTATCAAACATATGTAAAATTGAGGGGGAGCAAGTTAATGTTCCATATAATTCATGCTGAAATAGTTTTCTCCATAGAATTTTCATGACAAATTTTAATCACAAGGTATTTTTTTTTTTTTTTTTTAAAAACTAAAGTGAGAATTATGTATATAAAATAAAGGGAGAATTGTAATTAGAAAAAAGTGATCTGAAAATAATAAATGATTTAATCGACTCAAAGTGCTTGAATACTCTTCGGAAAAAGGTTTTATGGTTACGATCTTCATACCACACAACATCTAATTCATGATGATTCTAAAGTCATCAGATGTTAGGTTAGGTATTAGTGCTAGGATCCAACCAGAACTGGAGGGATCTACAAGGACACTCCATAGTTAGAAATTGCAGTCCCTTAGGTATACATTGGAGATGAATGAGAATAAGTAAAAAGCCGACTAAAGATTGGAGCTAACACTGTGAAACAATCACAACCAGTGTTTAGTAAGGACGTCTTGGTAAGCATTTATATGTTAAAGAATATAAAAAGAAATTATGATAAAGAGGTTGGGATAAAAAAAAAAATTAAAAAGAAGCCTCTACACACTTTAGGCAGAAATCGGGTCAATACATAATCTATCGGTTTTCACAAAGATGAATTCTGATATTGAAGACGACACAATTAGACCCATGATCGTAATGCACAACCCTCCAGCCATTCGAGTTTCTCTAAAGAAACTTGTCTCATTTATCACGGAGATACACACGACTTTTATTGACTTTCTCACTCTGAGTTAGTTGATATTTAATAGGTGGCAATCTGTTCCAGCCTCCGAGTACTAAAACCAAAACGCACAAATCGAGTCTAGAGCCAAGAGATCAATAAATTAAATCTTAATAGGACACATTCCATTACAAACACTTGTTAAACTCATCAAGTTCACAAGCACATAACAAGAGACCTGACGCATAATCTGGTGATTTTTGCCAAAACATCTGAGTATACTTAAGTATTCGCCGTGAAGAAGGAAAATCCTGCTTGAGCCACCATATAATCAAGCTCTCGTAGGTGACATGTGCATTCTATATGAAACAAACTTGTGACAACTGGATAGAAACGATGGTGCGATTCTAAGTGAATCAAACTTGTACCAGTAAATGAATTACGGTTTAATCAGAAAGAAAGTACCTATCTGATTCACACAATAATCGTCTTGTCTGCTTTGAGATGTTATCGTACTGAGAAACAAGCAAGTACAGGATTCTAATGCATTGTGCGCGTTAAAGGATCTAACACTTTGAGCTGGAAACCCTGTCAAGGAGGTTCTTCTAAATTGAACCTACCTGATCACAGGTACAATATTTATACTATAAAATGGTCCTCATGGAACCGGAGGTTAATGCAACCGAATCTCGACTAATGACAAAGCCATATTCGTCCATATCTGCTATTTATCACTAACATTTAAATGCAGGTACAAACGACGGTGTTGCAGCCTCATTCTAGCAGAGTCAGATTCATTACCACATGCTCATGCTCAAACTACAAAGACATACTATAAGCATCAAGATTCAAGAATCAAGAAAGCTCAAGAATTAAAGACAAAGACTTCCGCTAACTCTGATATTAATGATCCCTCCTCAGAAACTAAGCTTCAGGGGAGATTATTAGAGAGCTTTCAAGAAGATGCAAAGTATGAGCATGTTGGTCAAGACACAAGATCGCAAGGTGGCAAAGACGATCAAGACTGAAGGATAAAGATTTAAAGATCTCGGACGTAAAGAAAAAGTTGAAAGACAATGACAAAGGCTCAAGATCAAAGATCACACAGCATGAAGGAACAAGCCTACAACATAATAAAGACCAAAGACTCAAGAACTCAATGACAAAGCAATCTCAACAAGTTCAAGGAAGCAAGATTCAAGATCTCACCTCAAGAATTCTAAGACTACACATCATGGGAGATTGTTGGCCTCAAGATAACGAGTCTAACATGAAAGCTTGGAATCTCTCAGAAACCAAGCTTAGGGAGAGATTGTTAGCCTCGGTTATATTATCAATCTCGGTCTTTATCTCATTTATGTTGTAATAGGCTAGAAGGGTAAACGGGCTCGTGAACATAATCTAATCTTGTACTAGTTCTAGACTAAGGTCCATTGTAATCCTGAGCCCGGCCCAAGACATTAAACCATTCGAACCAACAATGCCCATGTGGTGTAAGTATAAATACCTCTCTCCAAGTGTGGAGAGGGTGTTGGTTCTCATTTGTTTCACACACATTTGTTTAGAATACAACCACTCTTATTTTCTCTACTTTCTCTCTCTTGTTTCTCTCTTTAAAATTTGTATCATCTCATAACTTATTTTCTTGGTCATAATGGTGAAGTGAAGGTGATTACGGGTTATAACATTATTGTCCAAGGAACGAGATACAGAAAATGGAAACTGAATTGTAGAACTTGACTATGAAGAACAATGATTTGGCTACTTATACTCAGAGATTTCAAGAGTTGACTCTGTTATGTACTAGAATGATTCCAGAAGAGGAAGACCAAATTGAGAGGTATATAGGAGGTCTCCCTGACAATATTCAAGGGAATGTGATGTCTGCTAAACCAACGAGACTCCAAGATGCAATTCGGTTGGCTAACAGTTTGATGGACCAAAAGTTGAAAGGTTATGCAATTAGGAGTGCTGAGAACAAAAGAAAGTTTGAGAGCAATCAAAGAGACAACCGTGCACAACAACCCCCATTCAAGAGGCAGAATGTTGGAGGATCAAATGTGGCCAGAGCCTATACGGCTGGTGGTAATGAAGGTAGAGTTTATGTTGGACCCCACCCTCTTTGCAACAAGTTCAAGTTACACCATGTTAGGCCATGTACTGTAAAGTGCAGAAGTTGTGAAAAGATTGGTCATTTAACCATGGATTGTAAGCCCGCAGTTCCCGTGGCAGTTAACCAGAGGGCCCCGGTGGTGAATCAAAGGATTGTCACATGTTTTGAATGTGGAATGCAAGGGCATTTCTAGAAGGATTATCCCAAACTGAAGAATCAGAACCATGGAAACAAGCCTGTTATTCCTGAAGCTAGAGGGAAAGCTTATACTATTAGAGGAGGAGATGCAAACCCGGGATCTAACGTTGTCACGGGTACGTTTCTTCTCAACAACAATTATGCTTATGTATTATTTGATTTAGGTGTCGATCGAAGTTTTGTGTCGACTACTTTTAGTACCTTGCTTGATGTAATCCCCTATACCTTAGACGTTAGTTATGTTGTCAAATTAGCCGATGGAAGGATTTCCGAAACAAATATTATGCATAGAGGCTGTACCATAGGATTATTAGGTCATCCGTTCAACATTGATTTAATGCATGTAGAGCTCGGTAGTTTTAACGTCATCATCAGTATGGATTAGTTGGCGAATAATCATGTGGTGATTGCCTGTGAAGAGAAGATAGTACGTATTCCTTTTGGAGATGAAATTCTGATCGTTCAAGGAGATAGGAGTGATAAGGGGAAGAAATCGATGTTGAGTATCATATCGTGTACGAAGACTCAGAAGTATATGGAGAAAGGTTGTCAAGTATTTCTGGCGCAAGTTACAAAGAAGGAAACAGAAGTTAAGTCGAAGGAGAAGCGACTGGAGGACGTGCCAATTGTACAGAGATTTCCGGAAGTCTTTGCAGAAGACTTGCCTGGATTGCCACCCGCGTGACAAGTTGAATTTCAAATTCAATTAGTCCCTGGTGCTGCACCTGTGGCACTAGCCCCTTATAGACTTGCTCCGTAAAAAATGCAAGAACTGTCTGCGCAACTACAAGAACTTTCTGAGAAAGGATTTATAAGGCCAAGTTCTTCATCATGGGGAGCTCCGGTCTTTTTTGTCAAAAAAAGATGGATCTTTTCGGATGTGTATCGATTACCGTGAATTGAACAAGCTTACTGTTAAGAATCGATACCCACTCCCGAGAATCGACGACTTGTTTGATCAGCTGCAAGGATCAAGTGTCTACTCGAAGATCAAGTTGAGGTCTGGATATCACCAACTCAGAGCTCGTGACGAGGATATTTCAAAGACGGCGTTTAGGACATGCTATGGTCATTATGAGTTCCAAGTAATGCCTTTTGGATTGACAAATGCACCGGCGGTATTCATGGATTTAATTAATCGGGTGTGCAAGCCATTCTTAGATAAATTTGTTATTGTGTTCATAGATGATATTTTGATCTACTCAAGGAACAAAGTGGAACATGAAGGACATCTTAAGCAAATTCTGGAGTTACTTAAAAAGGAAGAATTGTACGCCAAGTTTTCAAAGTGTGATTTTTGGCTTTCTAAGGTATAATTTTTCGGTCACGTGATTGATAGAGAAGGCATTCATGTAGACCCGACTAAGATGGAATCAATTAGGGATTGGGCATCGCCCAAGACTCCGACAGAGATTCGTCAATTTTTAGGTCTTGTTGGTTATTACTGAAGGTTTATTGAAGGCTTCTCGAAGATTGCTAAACCTATGACCAAATTGACTCAGAAGAGCGTGAAATTTGATTGGGGTGAAAAGGAAGAGGCTGCATTTCAGACATTAAAGCAGTAGTTGTGTAGTGCACTGATTTTGGCATTACCTGAAGGAAGTGAAAACTTCATAGTTTATTGTGATGCTTCTCATAAAAGGTTGGACGCGGTGTTGATGCAGAAGGAGAGAGTCATAGCTTATGCATCCCGTCAACTCAAGATCCACGAGAAGAACTACACGACACATGATTTGGAATTGGGAGCTGTGGTGTTCGCTCTCAAGATGTGGAGACATTATTTGTACGGCATGAAGTGTGTTGTGTTCACTGATCATAAGAGTTTGCAACATATTCTAGGTCAGAAGGAGTTGAACATGAGACAACGTAGATGGTTAGAGTTGTTGAGTGATTACGATTATGAAATTCGTTATCATCCTGGAAAGGCGAACGTGGTGGCAGATGCCTTGAGCTTAAAGGAACGAATTAAGCCACTACGAGTTCGAGCTTTGGTTTTGACGATTGGTTCGAATCTTCCTGTGGAAATTTTAAAGGCTCAAAGTAAGGCAAGAAAGGAGGAAAATTATGGAACTGAGGATTTGTGTGGAATGATTAAGAAACTAGAGCCGCGTGCTGATGGAACATTATGTTTGAATGGAAGAAGTTGGATACCTAATCTTGGTAATTTAAGAGGAATGATTATGCATGAGTCGCATAAGTCAAAATATTCAATACATCCTGGATCGGATAAGATGTATCAATATTTGAAGAAGCTGTACTGGTGGCCCAATATGAAAGCCGAGATTGCCACCTATGTCAGTAAGTGTTTGACATGTGCTAAGGTCAAGGCTGAATATCAAAAACTATCTGGTCTAGTGGTTCAACCTGTGATCCCAGTATGGAAGTGGAAGAACATTACCATGGATTTCGTTACTAAGTTGCCAAAGTCGTCAACTGGACAAGATACAATTTTGGTAATTGTTGTCCGACTCACAAAATCCGCTCATTTCCTACCAATGAAAGAAAACGACTTAATGGAGAAGTTGACGAGACAATACTTGAAGGAAGTTGTCTCAAAGCATGGTGTACCAGTTTTGATTATTTTTGATCGATATGGTAGATTTATATCTCAATTCTGGCAATCGCTAAACAAAGCTTCGCTATATTGGATACCTGATTTGAATGGTTCGCATATGATTTGGTTTTTCTATAACTACTAATTAAAAGACAATTAAACACAAGAAATTAAAAACAATTAAAGACAACAACAATTACGCACAAATAAGCAAGTAAACTAAATTTAACTCCTAAAAATGTAAACTAAATTTCTAAACCTAAGATAGGACAAAAGAAAATTTTAGGAAAAAAAACATTTTTTTTGATTATTTTACAAATTTATTATGATATAACAACAAATTTAATCTATTACATCCTCAAAATACAAATTTGAAGAACAAAAATTTAGAAAAAAAGATTTTGAACTTAGAAAAGTCTAAAATAACATAAAAACTCATAAAACTATTTTTAAAATTAAAATCCTATTTTTAAAATTAGAAATTAAAGCTTAAAAATGAAAATTAAAATCTAATAGGTGTAAAAATGATTTTACTGAATGTAAACCTAAAGCTATTTTTTATAAAACTAAAAACTATTTTTTTGTATTTTTATAAAACTTTTTTCTATTTTTTTATTGATTTTTCAATTTTTTAACTTTCAAAAAACTATTAAAAATAAACTAATTGATGGAAAATTACGAAAAATTCAGGAAAAATCTATGAAGCAACGAAGATTACTAGAAAAATAAAAGACAAAACTTAGCTTATCAAATAAGCTGAGAAAAGGGCTTATAAGGCAATACGGCTTTATTAAAACTAGTAAAGTAAAACGTGTATTAAAGAATTACAAAGAAAGGAAGGTTGACGGATGAGCTATAGTAGCATGATGGTAAAGAGTGTGTGTTGTGTGTGGGAGGTCGTGGGTTCGAGGCAGGCAAACCCCAACTTTTTGTACTTTTTTTATTTTTGCTTTTTATAAAAAAACTAAAAGTTAGAACTTATAAAAAACTTAATTTTAAGCACTTTTAATACATGAAGCAAAAGCTTAAACTCAAAAACAAGCTCAAAATCAGCTTATGAATAAGTTGATTGCAGAAAGTGGCCTTTTGAGCTCACTTTCACTTAAACATTTGATAAAAGCTCAAATTAAGCTTAATCTAAAAACTGAAACCTGTTCTAGACTCCTTATGAAATGCTTAAGTTAGAATTAAGAAGCTTATTGAACTAGAATCATGTTAAGCTAACTGAATTTTGAAGAAAACTATATAACTCAAGTTTTCTTTACTCAACAAAGCCATCAAAGACAAAATAAGCTCAAATTGCTTAATAACATATTAGAAACTCAGCTTTTGAAAACCTACTTTACCTATATAATAAGCTAAGAAACCAAATCATAAAAAACCAAAGCTATAAAGCGAAATATTAAAATCTAAAAGCTAAAATTTTAAAAACCTACTGCTTAGACTTTTGGATTTTTATGACTTTGACAGCAAATTAGCTCTGATAATTGAAGAGAACTACTTAATATACACTATACTATACCTAAACTATAAGCTAGAAGAAATTAAGCCCTAAGATCCTAAAGTAACTAGCCTAAAACTGACCCTAAAGTAACAACAGTACTAACTGCTGTTAGTACTGATATATTTGGCAAAAGGCAAGCAACAAAGCACAAGTGCAGGCAACTAGAGTGGTTGCTACTGCACTAAAAGCACTCAAATAGAGTGTATAAACTCTTAACAATCCAAGTCCAAATCTAGGAAAGCTTGGATCAAGCTTTTACTTACAAAGAAAAGATATACAAGTACCCTGGTGCACAGCCTAAGAGAATAAGCTCAAAAATGCTTAAAAATCTAAAGTAACTTTCAAAACCTTTTTAAAACTCATTTATTCCTGAAAACTCAGCTGTCCAAATTGAACTTCCCAAATTGCTTTGACTTTTAGTGGTCAATTAAGCTTAATCCAAACACTCCTTTAGGATATTGACAGATTCAAAATGAGCTTTAAAATGAAATCTACTTATTTAAACCTTGATACCAGACATCCATGAACTTTTAACAAACTTGACAAACATGATTTAACAGCTAAATAAGCAACAATCAAAGATCTACTCTATTTTCTACTATTTTTGGTTTTTTTATGGTTTTTAATGACAGCAAAGAAGAACTCTAGGATCTAAGATATAATAAGCAAAAACAGATTATAAAACACACTTAATAAGCTAGAATAAGGGCAAATAAGTACTAATAAGCAACTAGAAACAGCAAATAAGCAAATCTAAGCTAATAAGCACCTTAACTACTATTTATGCTAGAAATTAAAGACAAAAGGAATTTAAAAGAGAAACTTACTTGAGCTTCAGCTTAACAGAAGCTAGAATGCTCTTAGAGCTTTGCTACAAGCTCTGGCTTATTTAAAATAAGCCAGTATTAGTCCATGGAGATCCTTCCATTATTGATCTCCCTTCCAAAAGTCCAAAGCAAAGGTGATTGACAGATTTTAAGTATTTAAGTATATTAAGTCCCTTTTAAGCTCAAATCCAAGCTTATAGACTTGGATGAGCTATATTGAGCTTATGAGAGCTTATGAGTAACTTTAAGATATTAAAACTTAGGATCAAAACAGGATTAAATGAAAACTCAGCTTATATTAATGATAAAATTCAGATTACAATACTTGAGAATAACAAATTACAAGAGCTTAATAACTAAAAGAAAATTACATTTAAAAAAAACTACATAAGCTAAATTTTTAAGCTAAAAATTACAAGGAAAGAAGATAAATGTGTGTGAGAGGTGAGGCCTATATATAGCCTTGCTGAGAAGCTTCTAGGTCTTGATTTCTGTTAGACGCTCCTGTCAACATCATCCCTTGATCATTCTTCAATCATTGAAATCCACTTTTCCATCGTTAGATCAAAAATAGAGCTCACACGGATTGCCAACGTGGCAATCCATTGTGATGCTCTTGTGCTTTCTCTCTGAGTGAATTCAGTCCAAAAATTTCATTCCCTTTGTGCTTTCTCCATAGCCACGTGGCCTCTTGCTTAAGTGAGCTAATGAGATGCTTTGATTTGACCCATTTGTCCCTGCCATCTTATATGCGATCACTTGAATTACTTCAATTGCCCATCAATTGGGGAAAGCCCTTTGATTTACCTTGGGTTAATGTTGGGGACGATGGGTGAATAGTGCTCTCACTTTCCCGCTTGTTTTAACTGACTCAGGGTAAAAGTCGTTTGAATTTTGGGAGAATGACACAAATGGTCCTTGTGGTTGTTTATAAAAGGTGTAGTGTAAAAAAAAAGTTTAGGAAATAGCAAGAATGGTCCCTGTGGTTTTATGAAAGGGCTATTGGGCTAAGGGATTGGGCTTTTGGATCCGGGTGAGGCCCATTTAGGGTTTAAGGGACTATTTTTGCAACTTTTGAAACTTGAAGGGTTATTTTGAAACATTTTGGGCTTTGTTGACTTCTGTTGACCAAGATTGACTGGAGCTGACTGTAGATTTGACTTTTTCTGGTTTTGGCTTTCGGCTTTTGTTCACCCTTCCGTTCTTGTGTCCTTGTTTGCCCGTTTTTGACGGTTTTCATGTGACTTTTCATATATCCGTACCTGCACACACAGAACACAAAAACAAGTATATTTTTGCCATTTTTCACTGTGTTTTGGGTTTAATTGGGTTATTTTAGGTATTAACGGATATGTGTATTTTACACTTATCAAAATTCCCCAAACTAAACGATTGCGTGTCCTCACGCAATATCACATGCCTTATAACCAAATACTTAAGAAATTTTCCCCAAACTAATCCTTTAGAAAGTAGTAAAGTCTTTGTGGGAAAATTTTCTAAGTCACAAGTTATAAAACACCCGATTTCCCATTTTCAAAGATTTTTTTCTCTTTTTATGATTTTTCTTGATATATTCCTAACTACAACTTATTTGTGTTGACATAATGTATTGTTTTCATTACCTCATTGGTAACTTTAAGGATCATAGAACAAAAAGCACAATTAAGTGTCTAAAAGATAACTTCATCATTCCCGATTTTTCACTTTTCCCATGCTAAGCTTAAAAATAAGATCACTGCTAATTACGAACTAAGATGCTAAGACTACTTATAATTACAACTTGTGAATTTCTCTTCCCGACATAAATCATATATTTAAGTGTGTGTGCTCAAATTAATTTAAACCATTAAATCCACATATTTAGATAGTTGAAATCCGACCAAGCTTTACACATGGGCCTTTTGGGCTAATATGTTAATCACTTAGTAAGATCACAACTCAAAGCAAACAAAAACCTCCTTAGCTAAGACATCGTTGGTTCACTTGTCCCATTAATG
>BQNB010008239.1:54590-90731 GCA_026074375.1 Tanacetum coccineum
AAACCTCAAATCTTATCCTTTATATGCCAACTCATATTCTCTTACACAATGTACCTTCCTTGTACTTGTGGTACTTTTATGTCTTTTATATTCCTAGCCAAAATCTTCTATATCTTTTCAAAACATTCTCTATGTCGGAACCCAAAATAATCTTCACTTCACCATGATGATCAAGAAAAAGAGATAAGGAAAAATGATAAGAATTGTAGAGAGAAGTTAGAGAGAGAAAGGTAGAGAGAAAATGAGAGTTGGATGATTAACTTGCAAAATGGAAAAAATTACAAATGAATCAACAAATGAATCAACACCATTTTCCATAGTGGAAAATGGTATATATACCCTACACAACTACATGGGGCGTGTGGGCTTTTACTTAGGCCGGGCTCGGGATTGACTTGGGCTTTAGCCCGATACACATACAATATTAGCTTACATTTACGAGCCCGTTTACCCTTCTAGCCTATTACAACGTATAATTAATTAAGTGACCGAGACCTAATATAATGAACGAACTTCCTTGTTCGACTCAATATTTTGAGGCTAACACCTTTAGCAACCAAACGTGCTTTAAATCTTTCGATGTTTCCTTTCTGATCTAATTTTGTTTTATAGACCCACTTACAGCCAATAGGTTTTACACCATTTGGTAATTCTGTAAGTTCCTAAACATCATTAGTTTGCATTGATTTCAACACATCATTCATGGCTTTAAGCCACTGAGTTGACTGGTTACTATCAATGGCCTCGTTATAAAATATGGGATCTTCAACTTTACCTAAGTCATAGTCATCCTCATTTAAATAGGTTATGAAGTCATCATGAACAATAAGTCTTCTGGTCCGTTTAGACCTTCGTAATGGTTGCTGAATAATAGGTGGAATTGGGTTTTCATCGTGTGGTAGTGCATCGACTATAGGAATATCAACAACCTCATTAGAAGTTACGGTTGTTGAGTTTTCCATATATAATGGAATTGATAACTCTTGATTAGGAGCATCCATTAATTTTTCATTCAAGTTAATGCTTCTTTCAACACTCCTACTGATTTCACCATTTTCAAGAAATTCAGCATCCCTTGTTTTGACAATTCGAGTGGTATGATTAGGGCAATAGAACCGATACCCTTTAGATCGTTCTGGGTATCCATTAAATAACAACTAATGGTTCTTGAATCGAGTTTCTTTGTTTGAGGATTGAAATTTTTTTGCTTCAGCTGAACAACCCCATATCTTGAAATGGCGTAAGCTAGGTGCCCTACATGTCCAAAGCTCAAATGGCGTTTTTAGGACAGACTTAGAAGGGATTAAGTAAATAAGTTTTGGTTTTCAATGCCTCAGTCCACAAAAACTTTGGAAGAATAGAATTGCAAATCATACTTCGCACCATATCCATTAGGGTGTGATTTTGCCTTTCTGCAACACTATTTTGTTGTGGTGTGGCATAGTAAACTGATTAACAATTCTATTTTCATGACAATATATGGCAAATGGTTCGGGGCTTTGACCAATATTAGAGTGGTTACCATAATACTCTTCGCCCCTATCTGATCTCACTATTTTGATCTTACGGTATAGTTGGTTTTCAACTTCCACTTTAAAGATTTTAAATATATCAAGAGATTCAGATTTTTCTTTTATCAAGTAAACATAAGTGTAACGAGAATAATCATCAATAAACGTAATAAAATACTTATGTATACCTATGTCATTTATAAAAGATCCACAAATATCTATATGAATAATTTCAAGAAGATGTCTACTTCTTGTGGATCCTTTCTTAATAGTTTTAACAAATTTCCCTTTAATGCATTCAACACATTGATTAAAATCTGAAAAATCTAGATGATGAAGAATTTTTCCTTTATAAGACGTTGCATTCTATCTTTAGATATGTGACCAAGACGTTTATGCCACAATCTCGAGGAACTTTCTTCATCTAAATGTTTTCTTGTTCCATTACTAATGACATTCACATCCATTGATAATAGGGATTTTTCAAAGTTGCTATCTAATTGCAATTTAATAAGGTTATTATTTAATGAACCAGTGCCAAAAAGACGGGAATTAAAATACACTTTTAAACCATAATATCCAAACATGAATTCAAAATCATGAAGAAGTAACTTAGGAACAGAAATAAGGTTCTGAGTAATGGATGGAACATAAAGTGTATCTTTTAAGTACATAATGAAACCACTCTTTAAAATTAATTTAAGAGTTCCTACGGCTTCAACATGTCTCTTATACTCGTCGCCAACTCTAATGGTTCTTTCCCCCTTTTCTAGCATCCTCTTTGAAAGGAGTCCCTGCAATGAATTTGTTATATCTACCATGGAACCACTATCAATCCAATGTTTGAAGGGACATTAATGAAAAAACTTTCATAAGCGACATAAGAAAAAGATGAACCTTTCTTATCTAACCATTCTCGAAACTTTGGGCACTCCTTTTGGAAATGGACAGGATTCTTACAGAATCGACATTTAGGGCTTGATTCCTTGCCATTAATTGAACTTGCCTTGTCAGAATTTCCTTTTTCCCATTTAGAACCTTTGTTACCTTAAAATTTTTTCTTTTTGTGGCCTTTAGTGGTAGTAAGGTAAGCAGTATCCGGCTTTTCAATTTTAAACTTTTCCTCCTATTGGACACACATGGCTATTAACTCACTCATTTTCCATTTCTCCTTTTGCGTGTTATAGTTGATCTTAAAAGGACCAAACTAAGCAAGGAGAGATGTCATTATAAAATGAACGAGAAAACCTTAAGTTATTTCTATGTCCATGCCTTTTAATTTAGAGGCCATGTCATTCATCATCATGATATGCTCATGAACCCCACTAAGACCATCATATTTTGTGGTGAGCATTTTGAGAAAAGAGTACTCGCATTAGCTTTAAACGAGCCCTTAAATTGTTCCTCAACTGATTTTAAGAACTCTTAAGCATTCTCAGAGTCCGGAATGGCTCCTCGAATAGCTATCGAAATAGAGTTCTTCATTATCATTAAGGACATGCGATTCGACCTTTCCCATATTTCATAAGTCCTCTTCTCATCGACCGTGCTAGTGCCCGTTAGAGGGATAGGTTTGTCGAATCTTAATGCATAGTCCAAATCAGTTACGCCGAGGGAAATTTTCACTTGCTCTTTCCACGATGAAAAATTTGTTCCATTTAGAGGTTCAATGCCAGATACACAGTTGGTAATAGCAGTAGGTGTCAAAGCTGTAACAACAAACACATTAGTAGGCTCATATAGGACTATAATTATTTCCACGGTACAAATCATATAAAGACTATATTAGTATCATTAAATAACCAACTATAGGGTAAAAGCTAGTTATATAAATCTAACCACAACACCATATTAGATTTACATTAGAAGTTGGATGTAATTTTTAACTTCTCATTGGTTCCATTAACAACACATTAATAACCTTTACATTTTAATCATGCAAAATCAATCAACAAAATACATCACCATTGGGTAGAATATTTGCTAATTAATTATCTAATTTGCAAAATACCATTTGGCGGTCAAAATTATGATTATCCGTTGGGTTAATCCACAATCCCGAACACACCAATACGTAACTTAGTATGACTTTAATTCACATAATTGTTTCGATTAAGTGCTTTCCGTTGGGCCAACAATCAATCTTAACAATTAGTTTCTCACAAAACATGTTAACAAATCAAAAGAAACATGTTTTAAGTACCCTATTTCATTTAAGCATTATGAAAGAAAACAATTTTATTATGTATATAAATATACGTTTCTTTCTTTTGAACAACAATAAAGTTCAAATACGAGACAAAAGATTAAAGTCTCATAATCAAAATAATAGTTTTATCAAATAAAACATTTTAAGAATTTGTTTTAGACATGTTATAAAAGATATTAAGACAACAGTTAGCAGTAGAAGCATCAAGATATAATTAAACAGTAAAATACATGTGGTGAAATGATAAAGTTAGTATTATGACGATTTTCATAAAAGACTAAACTGGGCAGGAAATCATTTGTATTTTATCATGTATTAGTCATAACAAAAAACACATTAATGAAAGCAGTATTGAATGGAAAATTGATCATTCGAAAGATTGATCAGATACATCATATGAGGATACCATAATAGAACATTTATAACGCACACATGATTAATAAAACAAATAGGCCTCATGATGACCACATGTATTAGTTAGATCTAATAGTAAACAAAACAATAATGGGTGAAAAAATATATACTCCGTATATTAACTTATGGCCCATCTGTATCAAATAATCATGCAAAGGATAAAAACATTCAACTGATTAAGATAATTTAATTTATTAGTCAATTCATATCAGTTATATAAGATAATCATGCGATCATAAATTTAATCAATCATGTAAAGCCAAATAAATAATCATGCGATAGATCGATCACTTAATATTCAAGAGAACATAGACGCATATTAATAAAGCGTGATTTGATCATTCACTCTGATGCCACATATTAATTTTAATTCCTTATAATCATGTTTATCATAAACATATCGTGAACAATTAAGTGGTAAACATAACAAAAAGAACTTACTTGTGTTGAGAGTAGAGAATGCCATGGAACACCCAGTGGAACTTTGATCTTCTACTCAATCCTCTCACAAGATGATGGAATGTATTTTTTTATGTTATGTGGTGGAACTAATCTCCTATTTATAGTGAGAGATTGAGATATGGATCAGCTCCAACTTAAGTAAAGATTATAAAACATAATATAATCTATAATTAGTTAAGTCTCCCATCAAGACTTGATCACATTAGGAGTCACATTATTGTAAGTAAATCATTACATTACCAATGTAAATCAACATTAATATATACAATATTCTAATGCATAAATAATATAGGCCATATTATAGAAAAGTCTAACAAATTATTCATAGTTTGTATTAGGGATGAGCAAAAGAACCAAGAACCGGACCTGGAACCGAGAACCGGACCAGAACCAAGAAGAACCGAACTGGAACTAGAACCGTAGGTTCCGGTCTGGTTCTTGAATTTTTCCATTATTGGTTTTTGGGTCAGTTCGGTTCGGTTACACCGGTTCTCAATTCCAGAACCAAATACCCAAGCATTCTAAAAACCTGTCATTTTTCCCATACATAAGTTATACGTATCATAAAAAACCCCTATAGAACTCGCTTGTCAACACCAATTGTGGAAGCTTTGACTTGCACCCAAGATTGGGTGAGAAAGTCGAGAACGCGAATTAATTGGGATGATGTTGAAGATCTAATTAAAGACGATGAGATTGTGAAAGATATGGAAGAGAAATTAGAGAAACTAACCGGAACAGATAAAGAAAAATAAACGGTGGAAATATAAACGGTTCTATTTATTTAGTTAGACAAATTTTGAAGTTTATTTGAACTTATGCTCTGGTTGTTAAATGTTATTGCTTTTAACGTAAATGGTTGCAAATGCTTAAAAATGTTTTTCTTGTGCTTCTAATTGGCTTATTTCATTAGTGCATCTTCTCGATAAGTATTGAAGTTAGTAGTGTAAGTAGGAGAGACACTATCCATTGATGCCATCATGCCAATATATTAAAGGAACATGGTAGCATATCTCTGTGTAGAAACTATAGATCAAACATAAGGAGATAAAAATATATGAACTAGAAGCGTACTGTTATGCTTGTTATACATAAACTGATGAACATTAGTAATATTCCCTGAAGGATAACAATGCAAAGAAGGTTAATAATATTCCTTGAAGGATAACAATGCAAAGAACGTTAGTAATATGAGTTTTTTTTCTTCTAGAAAATCGGTTCCTTTGCGGGTAGACCTAAAGAACCGGAACCGGAACTGGAACCAGAACTGGAACTAAAAAATATTTTTTGTTCGGTTCTTGGTTCCTACTTTTCTGAAAATTTTGGTTCTCGGATCCATCGGTTCCGGTTCCAGTTCCACCGGTTCCAGACCCATGCTTATCCCTAGTTTGTATTGTAATAAAAATTATTTGCTTAACAACAACCCTAAGGGCTGTTGTTAGCATTTTCCAAAAAATAATAACACATTTATAGTTGATCAAAAACTTTTTATGAATCTAAAAGTGCAATTTTAGAGATCTCTCAAAAACATTCATAAATAAGTATCTTCGTAATCCAAAGCCTCAAAATTCTCCGTGTCATCGTAAAATAAAACAACTTTTGTGATCTTTAGCAAGTTCAAGCAAACATTTTTTGTTTGATTCTTTTTCCTCTCCGGCTTTCCAATACATGTAATCCTCAATTCCTCCTTCATATTACCACTCGTCGCTTTCCAATACTTGTAATCCTCAATTTCTCCTTCATAGTACCACTCATCAGGCGCCCATTCGTATGGTTTTTCAACTTCGTCACCTTTGTCTTTAATGTTATCTATATATAATACAAACAGACATGGCGCCCATTTGTACGGTTTTTCAACTTCGTCAACTTTGTCTTTAATGTTATCTATATATAATACAAACAGACAAACGTATCCTAATTATATCATTTGAGTTTCATAGTTATTCAATACTGTTTGGTTGTTCCAGTTTGACAAAAAATCGTAAAAGTTAACTCCTTACCTTTAATGTTTTTGAGTTATCCGCATGATTATGTTCCAACACAACTGCATATGTTTAAATATAAAGTTTACATGTACTTACCGATAATTCCATGGGTAGCCTCATTACCGTGTTTGAATAAGTTAGCAAAGAAAAATTCATAAGAATTCAAATGCTTATATGCAAATACAGTACTCAAAAATTATGAATAAACATCTAAACCAAAGTTCCTACTACTTAACTCATGGCATCATCAACTTAAAACAAAAGCCTCCTGTACACTCAAAGATCCGCAACATGTTCCCGCCGCCATTTCCCCTACTTCATCAACAATGAATGAATCAATTGTTTAGGCATAAATGATAACATGAGGTGTAGTCACGGGCATATATGAACAACCATGGCTATTAAATAGCACTATGCGCAACCCTTTATTTGTTGCCCTCACCAACATATGCTTCACATATGAATCATCACTTCCTTCCGTCAAACCTGACTCCAAAAATTATACTCATTATTTCAGTTAAGTAAGCACACATACTTTTAATGACCAATTTTTTTATTTCACAAAACAATACCAAATATTTTTATGCCCACGAACCCTATAACTGAGCAGGCCCTAAATAAATAAAATCCAGATTTATAGAAATAAGCTTGCTTCTCTTCTGTTGAACAAACATTTAGGTTTTCAGAATACCACAAAAAGGTTTATCTAATTTATGAAAGATTATGAATTACTTACTAAACTTAGATGAACTCAATCCAATTAAAATGACTTTTTTAAGCAAGCTAGTAGCATTTATACATCTATATCACGTGTTTTGGTAAACGAAAACTACCGCCTACTCCTTTCCACCATTATCAGTGGAATCCCAGAAAGCTTTGCAGTGTGACGAAAGAAGAAATAATAGGCTCGAATTCAGTGAACTGACAGTGCACTCTAGTAAAGTGTCATTTTATATTAAACTTTTGCTTATAGCTTCTTCTAAGGTCTTTGAAAATTCATGTTCATGCATTAAATTAGTTTGGATAAAGGTAGGAAACTATGTGACCTTAAGAGCTCGTTATTAGTTATGAAATTGATGCCATGAAAATACTTCAACCAAGTTGAAAAGTCACTGCATAAATGATTACAAAATTGACCCTTTAATAATTTATTCATGTTGCTTTGTAATTTAACTTGACAAAGTAGAATGACGACCTATTCTACTTTCATTCAACGAAAGTAAACTTTATGAGTTATAATATCAAAAAATGCAACCCTTTATTACTTTTAAAGTATAAAAACAGATACTAAATTCATTTATAAACAAAAGTAGGCTACTGTTTCAGAAATTGGAGAGCCTGGTGGTGTTATTAAATTGAACCCATTTGACATTCTCAGCCAAGTTCCTAATAAAGATCATACAACTACTATGAATAAGGGTCAATATAAACTTAAGCACTCCAAAACCATTAAAGCCCTGCATAGCCTACAATTTATAACCTGTTTAGAAAATTCGAAACAAAAAAATCCCAATATGCACAAACATCAGGCCAAGTCTCTAATTTAGAATACAGTTGTGATAGCTGAGTTGCGATGCACACAATGCCGGTTTCGCAACAATGTGTATCAATAAAATATTTAGTCCTTCATAATATTTTAACTTTTTATTTGTGAAAGATAAAAACTCATATAAACAACGTGTCATGATATCAGTCACTTAACTTTATCAAATGTCACACTATATGACTTTCATGAAAATTTTATAAAAAAAGAGTCAATGTTAAAACATATGGGTTCATACATCACTTCTATATGTGACACATAATGTCCTGGTAATCCAGACTCCTCTTCCACACAGTAGGGACACACTTATAGAATTGTATAATGACCTATATTTTAATGGTTCAATAAAACCAAATTTTATAACATAGTGCTTAAAACATTATAGTGAATAAGTCTTTCATTTTCAAATACACCTTATGAGTATGTTTGAGTAACCAAATTGTATAAATATTTGCTTCTGTCACATGAGTTCCTACTTAATAAAACTAAGGTAGAAAATGAACTATTAGTTCATCATGTTATGCCCGGTGTAAAAGTGCATTTGATAAATGGGTTAAAGGGATATCTTAAAAAATATTAATATGAAGTTGTAGATAATAGTCAAACAACACCAAGATATAAATGATTTTAAACTCCTTACCTAATAGTGAAAAACTGCACATTAAGGGCAAGTATTAGCCACCTCTGCCACGTCCCCTCCCTCTTCCTCTATCTCTTCCCCTGCCCTTTCCCCGTATTTTGAATTCTCCACTGCTATGACATCCATGATCATCTCTTTCAAAGTTATACATGCTCATTCTTATATAATCTGCTTATGTCACATAAGGACCCCTTGGCTCCTGGACAATTTAGGAATTAAGCATGCCAAACCATTTGGATGAATTTGAATATTTTGAGAAATAATTGTGATAAATAATGTAATTAAAATAGTGCAATAAGTACTTTGGGTAAACCCGACCAACCCTGTTTCAACTGTATAACTGTTATATGATTTGACCCATTACGAAACCACCTCTAGAATGACCTATTGTTCACTTTGGCAAACACTTAACAAATTATTATATGCCATTTAGCTATTATTTGGCATCTTAGAAAGACAATATAACACAAAGAAGAAATGCTAACATGGTAATATTCCAAATCAAATTGGTTTTGGAGCCGGCGTGCAAGATCCTCATCTTAATTAACATTAAGGGTTTCTTGTCTCAACAAATAGCTCCTAGTGGCTCTTTTCCAGCAGGATATATGGTTTCAGCATATTTCTCCCCAATTTTGTACTCTACCACATCATCAACTACAACATAGAAACATTACATAAACTAATCACCAAAATGCACAAACTTTTTTCTTACGATTTTATGAAAATAATAGCATGTTCATAAGCAAATACCTTGACCATGACAAAGCAACATAGGTAGTGATGCTGCGTATCTTGTTGCTTCTTGTGATGCTCCTTTTCCTTCCTCAAATTCCTAAAGAGAGATTGTTTTCTTAAAAAATGGTATTGTAAAAACGACCCACTAAATGGAGGTTGAAAATAATGAATGATTAAACGAGTGAACCTATAAAAGTATAAAGTGAGACAATAAGTTTTCAAAAAACATAAGTTAAACCTAGAACATGGGAGCCAACCACTAAGAGCCAAAACCGCACTTAGATTAATGATACGGTATCAATTTCCATTCCCATATTGGCCTAGAGCTCGATAGGTTGCAGAATGAAGAGCGACTGATCAAATCTGGTTTAACTGTCAAACGAAAAAAGGGAAGAAATATTAGTTACTGCATTATTTAAAACGAAGCTTTTTAGTAGCAATATTAATGTGTTGGCTCCTGATTACGTACTATATTAAGTTTTAAAAAGCTCACATCTTAACTACCATATTTTGTTCTCTTTGAATGGGAGCATATATATCACTAAATCCTATAAAAGCAGTAAATACGACCATGCACAAAAACTTGGATGCACACCTACGACATATGTAACTCAGAGTTATTTAAGTGAACTCATTATACTCATAGATACCTTTTGAGCAAATAGACTATGATGGAAAAATATCAGTAATGATCTCTGTATACGAAACTCAAATTTATAGGTTGTGGATTATGTTAACACAAAATTCAAAATTGTAAAAGTTTTGCTAACTAAGTATGCTAACGATTTATGCATTAGAATTAAATTCCTAAAATCATGGGGGTTTGTTACAAACATTATCAAAATGATTTTTGAAAATCATGTGTATTTCATTAATTCAAAGTTTCCATGATAAAAAATTAATTTGTTACAAACTTTCAGGGAGAACAAATCAATTAATATACACAATACAAATCATGTATGTGATCAATTTCAATAATAACATAAAAAATGACAAAATTGAAAATCATGTGATTTTAAAATAATCACAATCATCACATAACAAATTAATTTGAAAAAAAAAATAATCACTAACCTTGATATCCTGTTAAAGATTGATTAGATTTGTGTATGTTTATGCATTTAATCATGTCTTTTGGTCGATATAGGTAGATTCAATTGGTTTATCAATTTGATTAGGGTTTTTGGTTTCATAATTTTGGGGTTTTTTTGAAAGTGATGAAATTGAATCATTATAATTTAATTTTGAAGGTTGTTTTGATGATCTAATAGTTTGAGAAATAAAAAATCAGAAACCACTGCTAGTTTAATTTGTGTATTTTTTTTTATAGAAAATGAAGTTTGAATTGTAATTTGTCTATAGGATAAATGCTGAAGAAGTTAGAGACGTCGATTATTTTGTGTGTGACACGTGTCATTTTTTGGGAATTCTTTTTTGAAGATTAGTTCTTAGAAAGCCTATTTTATATAGTAGGTAGATTTATATAGTAGGTAGATTTATAAAGTAAACGATGACTTTTGAGCATTATACATTTATAAAGTATACGGTGGCGTTTAAGGTTAAAACGACGTAGTATAGGCGTTACCAAAGCGACGTCGTTTAAGAGTTGCCTTGAAGTGTTTATGTTTTGCGTTAGGTTAAATGTAAAAGTACCTTAAATGATTTACGTCAAGTGGAAAGTTATGTCTATATAAAAAAGTTTACGTCAACTTTTACATATTGACATCAAAATACTATTTAGACATTCTCTATGATTTGTTAAATTGTTTGATTACAATGCAACATAACAAACATATTCGAACATGTGTTGAAGCATACGGATACTCAAGACGTTGAGGGAAGTTGATGAATGTATGCTTTGATGATCCGTGTTTACGAGTAACTTGCACATTTTATGTTATGTATTACAACTTACATGTTTGTCATCACCAAAACACAAAGAGCCTGTATAGATTAAATATCGTAATATTTGCACTAACAATATATAAGGGTAATGATAGTGACAATTTATAAACTCATGAAGATGTTTAACCACATGGGAGTAAAACACATCAACAATATATGACTACTTTACGAGAATAAATTGCGACATAATGGCTTTGGATGTTTTGTTTAAGATATTTTATTATCACGTTGCTAAACTAAGCTACTTTTATGACTCAAAAGCTCCATATAATGTTTAAACACGTTTATGTTTCGTAAATATAAAACTGATTTAAGAATAAACCTGATTTGTACTTATATCATTCAGACATTTAAAAAGTAAAAAAAACAAACAATGTCATTTGATTCATATTCAGACATTTACGCCCTAGATTCATATTTAAATGTGTGAATCAGATTAGTATTCAAAGCTTCTTAGTAAACAGACAACACCTTTCTTTCGTGCCCGTGTTCCCTCCCTTCAAAGAAAACATTTTCTTCCATTAAAAAACAAAAACACCAATATACAGTTTTAATAAATAAAGAAAACAATAACAAATTCACAAAACACTCTCTTAACACGTTATGGCATACGTCATGTGGGTGGGGCCCGTTATAGCCCCGCACTTTGGCTTCGAGTAAGAGTATCATGACGCGGGTATGGTGCTAGTTAGCTGAACTTGGACTCTAGTTTGATGTGATGATACGACGTCCTCTTACATGAAAAATATAAGGGTTTACGTGTCGATATGTTGATACGTGTCATCGTGTAATTAGATTATTCCATACATATTATTATAGTCACACGAAAGGCTTGGACGAACCCAAAACACTAAATTATCAGGTGCAAGTTATCCTTGCAATATGCTCATGTGGGTCTTCGGTTTACTTCCCACATAACACATTTTCTTTTAACTCCTTAATGCATTGCCCCCAGAACTCAAATTTGATGGTTTCTTTGAACAATGGTCTTATAATTTTAGGCATGCTATCATCCCTAGCTTTTGTTAAATAATCATAGACGGTAAGCGTGATTTGATTGTCTCCTCTTATTTCTAAAAAAAGAGAATTAGAGAGATTTGGAATAGCAGGTGGAGAATTCGGAATTCAAATTGCAACTAATTTTAGCTCCCCGACAGCAGTCCTAAAAACTTGATGCGTATTAATCGTTGAATTAATTTTTCAAGTTTTAAATTTATAAAAATCGATTACCTATGGTCTACAACGCACTAACGGGCAGAGAACCCGATCATGTGTAGTTAGGATTAGTAAATTCGAGGTCGTCCCAAGAGTTAAGTTATAAATACTAAGTCGTGACGTTACATTTAGGTTGCATCTAGGATTTCTCAACATTTCTCGACGTTTACTCCATTTATATTTGCAGTTTCGCTAAAAGACGCGCGTTCAAGGAGTTTCCTAGTTGTTAATTGTTGATCCGTGTTTGTGCTCATTTCTCTTTATTGCATAAGGTGAGTTCCATAGCCCCTTTTTTATACTTACTTATTTATAAAATTTCGGGGGAGATTACATGCTTACTTTTACTTTGGACACAAGTGTTTTTAAATTGTATGCTATCCAAATTATTGCCTGAATATTATTGCCTAAGTTACCACACTACCACTTAAGTCCCCGTTCAATCATGAATCTTTAATTGCTAATGTAGTAAACGCTAGTGTTATGGATAGATCTATCGGGACTGACAATCCCCGCGTTAAATTTTAGTTTCTAGTTAACCATGGTGCATTTAACATTGTGAAATACTTTCTAGGTTGTTTGGCAGACATCCTACATTTATTAGGGGCACCAACAGTTAATGTTTCGGGGTCATGAGCTTAGTGCAATAATACATATTACTTTTTGGACTTGGTGAATTTGTTTCTCTTGTCTACATTATTGAAATCTTGTGGTCCACTAAAATGCTTTTTGTAGCACTATTCTTGATTTCTATAAACATTGTTGGTTTACTTAAAATCGTTTTACTTATAAAACCTATGAATTCACTCAACAATTTTCTTGACTTTTTAGCATGTTTTATCTCAGGTTTTCAGGTATTTTGCTCGGAGGAAAGCCGCACGGATATGTATTTCAGAGACTTCAGTTTATACAATTGATAAAATTTCTTTTGAAAATACTGTGTTGTAAAGAATTTCTATTATTACGTTCGATGAAAAAATAAATTTCTAAACATTTTGTCATGTCTAAACACTTGTGTTATTTTGAAACTATTAGGACCTATTTGAAAACTTTAATATTTTATTGTATCGAATGTGAAACATTTTGAAATGTATTTTAAAATGTCTCATTTTGAGGTCATTTTCCGTGACTTGTACCTTATGCCTTGAAGTCGCACCCCAATGTTACCTTTCCACTGTAGTCTGACTTTTGGGGGTGTGACATAAGTGTTTTAGTCTTAATTTGAATTGGTCATAGTTTAAAATATTGAATATGATTTTAATAGAATTATAGTAAATAAAATGCGGAATTAAAATACGAGAATTGATCAGGGAGAAAATCTAGTCTAGTTGTTATTTTGCTATAGTTATGATAATGTCTCCTAGAGTAATTTTTACTTATCGCTTATGGTGGTTCTAATATTGACAAGCTCAATCGAACATTGAAACATGTCCTATGTATCCTATGATCTCAGGTCCTCATTGGATACGAAGAGTGAATATATAGTCTACAGTGATTAACCCCCAACTATCCTAATGACCTATCTAATGCCAAGAATCCCACATCTTTGTCTATAACCCTCCTAGAAGAGTTTCCCGAATTTTATAAATATCTATCATACTATAGGCGGAGATATCAGCAATCCCTACACTAAGGACAGTTGTCAGCCTATCCCTAATACCCGGTTACCCCTTAATTCAACAGGTAAATCAACTATAAGGTCTAACAGGATCTACACTAGCATCAATACTACCAAAACTCGGGGATCATGTAACAAGCAATAAGGATATCCTATAAACGATAAATCAACAGGAAACTAGCATCACAACCATAACAAAATCATAACAAGGCTAGCACTTAAGGTGCTTAGCCACTCATACTACACATAATATAAGAAATAATGAAAGAATTCTTTTATTGAGAAAACATTATAGTCATACAAGTCTGTGATGAATGATTAATACAATAAATAAGTAAAATGATCTCTCTCTTGAACTAGTGAATTAATGAGCCAAATTTCCGTTTCCTTGGAAGCCCGAGATGATCTCTAGAACTCTCCTCTGAGTGAATGATACGAATGAGCTGAGTATTTATAATATTCGTCTCAACTACGACGTATAAACTACGCAGTAGTTATGCTGATTCATGCTTTCCATTTGCAGGCTAAGAGTAACTACGATGTAGTTGAAGTGGTCAACTACGCCGTAGTTGTGACTAGACTTGACTTCTTTGGTAACTCTTGATAACTACGGCGTATTCCATACGGGGCAACTACGCCGTAGTTTCTTCTAAGCTTGCTTGGAACTTCAATTAAACTATGGCGTAGTTCAATGTGGTAACTACGCCGTAGTTATGTCTTGGCAGCATAGCATCTTTACTTTATCCGTCTAATTTTCGTGTCTTTTCACTCCAACATTCATATTTTCTTGTAAATGAAGTATAATGCGATTAAGTACATATTCTAGCGATAAATTAACAATTATGAACGTTTTATGGGGGATTTTGATACAAAAAAGTATCGAGTATTTGATGTTATCAAATATCCCTCACTTGACTTCTACTTGCCCTCAAGTAGACTTGTTAGAATTATTCCTAAAAAGATATCCCCCAATTTAACTCGAGAGACATGAATTTATAAATTACCTATGCTAGAAAATACCAAAGCCGAACACCTCACGAAAAGGAGATCAAAATCACTCAACTCTCACTAATCTAAGTGTTTCATTTCGAGGTGATCACTCAATAGCACTGTCATAGCATGTATTATATCATAAGCTTGGAAAGTACACAAAGCTACACCAACTAGAGTTAAAGTCTAAATAGCTCTTAAAGGCAACATGGGTGATACATACAAGTTTAAACAGGCGAAAGATCTTAACCGACACCAATGTTCCAGAAAAGGCAACAAAACCATACATGCTCGTCCAAATCCACAAACGAGACACATGTGATTGCTCATTCCTTAACTCAAGCAAGCTAAAGGCTAAAATCATTATAGGGCAGGATAAGACATGGGATGCACATATAATTGGTGTTAAATAAAATGAACATAAAACAAATTGTCTACAATCTATGTTTTCGTCATCACTGGCTACTATCCTTCCATTAGCTTGAACTTTAAAGTCTAAAAATCTAATCATCAATAATAATAATGGGTTGATCTCGGTGATATAGATGTAAAGTTCTGCATTTTGATGAAGAAGAATCATACTAGCCCAACCTTCAGTGAAGTGGTTGGTTTATAAATGTACCAACTCGAAGTCTTCCACAATCATTAAACAAAGCAGGTTGGTTTTATTTGATAACCAACACAAATAACATCATGCTACAGAAGTGAAATGAGATACTACAACTACTTTTTTTTGAATGATTACAATACAAGGTAAAACTTCTGTAGCATGTAATATAATAAACACCCCCACTTAAGATAAGCAGTATCGAAAGTATTAGTGATACGGGAGGTCTTCAATGATAGGTCTTTCATATTAGCGTGATTCCCAAACCCATTCACCTGAACCATGGATCTCAAGCAGCCAATAACTTCTCAACGATGAATTTAAAGACTACAAGGTAGGCTAAGGTGTAATGGTGATACGAAACATAAACAATTTGGGTTAAAAAACAAGGAATGGCTATACAGGTTATACTAGAGGTATCTTGCACTAAATGTGAGTGCAACAAAAGGGTTTTTATCACGGGTGGTCGACAAGTCGATAAACGCACACAACAATACACATATGCGCTCGTTTGGGTGTAAATCCTATAATGCTGCCTTTATTGAACTATCTATCCCTATCACTCAATTATGTCTCAAAATGATGTACATGCTAAGTTCTAAAGTCTACAATACTATCAGCATACTCATATTTTGGTGGATTTATGTAATAACATATGAAAATGGAATATCAAGCAAACCTCACCAATGGAAATAAAGAGTAATTTGTTCTCGACAAAGATCTATTCTAGTTTCAGTATTGAAAAACATGTCAAAATTTTTCGAAGATGGCAAATTTTTTTTAAATAAACTAAAAAATCAAAGGCAATTATAGGTCAAGTGGTAATTGTACTCCTATCCCCCCACTTGGTTTGTACAATGTCCTTATTGTATATTTAAGGAAATTGAAAAGTTAAAAACAACAGTAGAATTAAAACGGAAGACTCCCCTAAGCATTGCTCTCCAAATTTGAAGCTTGGTGTATAGTCATGGACTTCTGTCTTGAAAATCATGAGCAACCTCCTGTCCTTGAAATCACTTAACAAACCTAAAGAATTATATGTTTCTAAATTACAAAATATGGAAAACTAACTCACTTTCGTAGGAATCACGGTTGCATTTAGCGTATGCAACAAGCATTTTAAACCACTTGGTGGCCCGAGTGGATGAGTGAATTCTCGTGAGGGTTTCCAGTGAATTTACCCACAATATTCATCTAATAAATGTACACGGTTTTGTAAAGTTCTAAATTATTTTTGACAAATAATTTTGTGTTGTAGGTTTGAACTACGACGTAGTCCATAGATGGAACTAAGCCGTAGTTATATGAATAAAAGTGAGGCTTAAATATCCCAGACCAACTACGGCGTAGTCAAGGGTTTGAACTACGCCGTAGTTACATATTTAAAAATTAAAATTTTGGGATTTTAGCTTAGCTACGGCGTAGTCAGGGTATCTAACTACGCTGTAGTTACAGACTGTAACTACTTCTTCTTTTTTTATTCATTTAACTACTAGCTGAAGTGATTTCATTTATAGATTTCTCGGCTGTAGCAACCTACAAACAAAGTTAGAAAAATACAAAACCAAACTAAATGCAAAAACTAAGTAAAAGGGAAGGATACAAGACGGGTTGTCTCCCGACAAGTACTTTTGTTTATTACCGAGTCTTTAAGTTAGACTCAAGACGTGGCTACGTTGTTGTGAAGTAGAGTTTCCCTCATGGTTTTTGTATTTCCATCGTAGTATTTCTTTAACCTATGTCCGTTAACCTTGAAACGAACTCCATCTTTACCACAAACTTCCACCGTTCCATATGGAATTACTTTGCTGACCTTATAAGGTCCATACCATCTTGTTTTTAGCTTACCTAGGAAGAGTTTTAATCTTGAGTTAAAAACAAGAACTTCTTCCCCTTCATGAAATTCCTTATCAGTAATTCTAGCATCGTGCTACCGCTTTGTCCTTTCCTTGTATGCACGGGAATGCTCATAAGCCTTGTTTCTCATTTATAATAACTTGTTTAATTGCAAGAACCTATTTCTTCCTGCAGCATCAAAAGCAAGATTCATGTTTTTAAGGCCCAATATGCTTTATGCTCCATTTCAATCGGGTGATGGTAGGCCTTTCCATATACTGTCCTAAATGGTGTACTTCTGATGGGTGACTTATAAGCGGTCCTAAATGCCCAAAGAGCATCATCGAGCTTGTATGCCCATTCATTTCTGTTTCCATTTACTGTTCTTTCTAATATGCGTTTTATTGCTCGATTAATATTTTCTATTTGACCACGGGTGGTAGGCGGTGGCAAGCCTATGGGTTACTTCATATTTGTTTAATGCTTTTTCAAGAAGAGAATTGCAGAAGTGCGTCCCTCTATCACCGATCAACGCTTTCGGGACTCCAAATCTAGAAAACAATCTCTAAAGAAATTTAACCACTACCCGAGCGTCATTAGTTGGCAGTGCTTCAGCTTCTACCCATTTGGATACATAATCTATTGCCACCAGGATGTACTTATTATTTTACGAAAAAGGAAATGGCCCCATGAAATCAATACCCCAGATATCGAATACTTCACTAATGATGATGTTGGTCAAGGGTATTTGATTTTGAGAAGAGATGTTTCCTGCTCTCTGGCATGCATCACATTCCTGAACATGTTTTGCGGCGTCCTTAAAGATAGTTGACCAGTAGAATCCTGATTCAAAGATTTTTCCTTGCGGTGATGTCGGCCCCGTAATGTCCTCCGGTCGGTCCTTTATGGAAATGTTCTAAAATTTCTTATATCTCTTTACCGAACACACATCTCCTTACAATTCTATCTGGGCATGATTTGAAAAGGTATGGTTCATCCCATATGTAATGCTTGAGATCCAATAAGAACTTATTTCTCATATGTCAAATCTCTGTTCATGACATTTGATACAAGAAAATTACCGTAATCTGCATACTGGGGATCTTTCTCGTGTTCCTTGACATAGATTGCCATAAGGTGTTCATCAAGAAATGAATCTCGTATTGCTTCTTCGTCTAACTCTTCAGGTTCTGGATTTTCTAACCTTGACAAATGATCGGCTGCTAAGTTTTCAGTCCCCCTTTTGTCTTTTATTTCCATTGTGAACCCTTAGAGTAGAAGGACCCACCTGATAAGCCTTGAATTTTCATCCTGTTTACTAAACAAGTACTTCAAGGCAGAATGATCAGTGTATACAACAGTCTTAGACATGACTAAATAAGACTGAAATTTATCAAAAGCATATACTACATCCAGAAGTTCTTTTTCGGTAGTAGTATAATGATCCTGAGTGTCATTCACGGTTTTATTAGCATAATAGATGGGTTGAAACTTCTTATCAATCCTCTGTCCTAACACTGCTCCTACAACATAATCACTAGCATCACACATTAATTCAAAATCTAGATTACAATCTAGGGCAATAATTACTGGTGTTTTTCCTTAAGGACATTAAATGCTTGGATGAAATCATCCAAGAAAATAAACTTAGTATCTTTCATTAAAAATTGAGTCATAGGTAGAGCAATTTTGGAAAAATCTTTAATGAATCTTCGATAAAATCCAGCATGTCCTAAGAAAATCCTAATCCCCTTAACGATTGTTGGATAAGGTAGTTTTGCAATCACATCAACTTTTGCCTTATCAACCTCAATGCCAACACTAGATATTTTGTGTCCCAGGACTATCCCTTCCTTAACCATGAAATGACATTTCTCCTAATTCAAGACCAAGTTCGTTTCCTTACATCTAGCTAACATTTTCATAAATTAGTAAGACAGGAATTGAAAGAGTTACCGAAGATGGAAAAATAATCCATAAAAACTTCTATGAGATCCTTGCACATATCATGAAAAAATTGATGTGATGCATCTTTGGAATGTGGCTGAGCCATTACATAATCCAAATGGCATTCTTCTATATGAAAATGTCCCATATGGGCACATGAAAGTTGTCTTTTCTTGATCTTCTGGTGCCAAAGGGATATGAAAATATCCAGAAAAACCATCTAAAAAGCAGTAATATTCATTACATGACAATCTTTCTAACATCTGATCGATGAAGGGCAATGGAAAATGGTATTTTCTTGTTGCGTCATTAGATTTTCTATAATCGATGCACACTCTCCATCCTGTAACCATCCTTGTTGTTTTTCTCGTTTGTTATTACAGTCATCCCAACTTTTTTTGGTACGACATGTATGGGACTGATCCAAGGACTATGTGAAATTGCGTAGATCAACCCAACATCTAGTAACTTAACTATATTGGCCTTTACAACATCTTGTACCTTGGGGTTAAGTATGCGTTAGGGTTGAACAACATGTTTAAAATTGTCTTCCATAAGAATTTTATGCGTGCAAAATGATGGGCTAATACCCTTGATATCTACTACCTTCCAAGCTAAAGCAGCCTTGTGTTTTGAAAGGACTTGTAAAAGCAAGTCCTTTTTCTGGTGAGATAGCAGCGAGGAAATAATAACAGAAAATTCTTAGGAACTGTCAAGGAAGGCATATTCTAAATGAGATGGTAGTTCCTTAGGTTTTGGAATATGTTTTTCCATATCTGTCGTGCTTGCAGCATAAAGTATTGGGTTTTTAAAATGATCAGGCTTGAAATCATCCAAGTCCGAAAATAACCCTGGCGTAGTTGGCGAATCTAAACTATTCTGTAGTTTTTCTTTATCTATAGCGACCTCAGTGTCATCCTCCCATAAGTTGATATCTTTGCTCGGTTGACAATATTTGATAGGTTCAAACAAAAATGAATCAAGCTGGTCCATAGGGAGAGTTTCCTGCACATGAATATGAATATTTAGGTCAACCATATCGAAAGAGTTACAAATGTCGTCACACGAAGAAGAAAACTTCATTTATTTTCTTAATGTCGAAAGTTATCTTTTCGTTTCCAACTTCAAAAGATATTTTTTTATTTTTTTATTGAAAACATATATTATTGCATGAGCGGTAGCCAAAAATGGTCTCCCAAGAATGATTGAGACTCTAAAGTCTTCTTCCATGTCCAATACAACCAAATCAACAAGGAAGACAAACTTTTCGATTTTTACAATGACATTCTCTACAATCCCCATTCGGTATTGAGTTGATTTATTTGCCAGCTCTATGCACATGCGGGTTGGTTTTAGCTCACCAAGCTCTAACCTAACAAACATCAAGTAAGGCATAAGACTAATGCTAGCCCCAAGGTCAGCAAGGGCTTTGTCAATTCCTACTCTTCCAATAGCACATGGGATCGTAAAGCTCCTTGGATCCTTTTCTTTCAGTGGGATCTTGTTTAGAAGTACAATCGAGCATCTTTCATTCAAGGTGACTTTAGAAGTTTCTTCGAATTTTGCCTTGTTTGTAAGGAGATCCTTCATGAACTTTGCATATTTGGGCATTTTTTCTAATGCCTCTACAAAGAGAATGTTTATGCTAAGTTGGTGAAGGTTCTCGAAGAATTTTCTAAATTGCCCTTTCTCCTTCTCTTTTTTTAGTCTACCAGGAAATGGGATAGGTAGAACATAAGATTCCACCTCCTTTCTCTATACTTTAAGTTCCTTAACTTCCTCCCTGATATCTACTTCAATATTCTTGTGTTCATTTTGTTGATCATTAGAATATTTGTTATCCTTAAGAGGATTTGATGGTGGCTTATAGTTAAGTCTGCTTCTTGCTGTTATGGTGTGTGATAAACCTCTCAGATTTGTTTCAGTCGAACTAGGTAGACTATCAGTTTCCCTATTTTGGACTATTTTTGCAATTTTTCCTAACTGAACTTCTAGCTTCTTAATAAAGGATGCTTGTGCCTTAAAAACGTGGTCAAAAATTTTCTTGATCCCACATATTAGATTCTTACTATACTTTTGCTTTCTAAAAGATTCCTTGACGAACTTGTTTAAAATTTTCTCAACATTTGTTACTCTTCCTTTAATAGGGGTGTCAAACCTATGTTGTGCCATTCGAACTTCTTCGGTTATGAACTTCATGCTATGCTCAAAATCCTTTAAAAAGCTTAGTTCATCGATCCCTCCTCATGTATGGTCTTTCGTGATATATTCATCATGCCATGAGAAGGAATGTTCTGATATTTTTTAATGGCTTCTATCCCTTTTGATGGTGTCTATCTAGGAATTGGTCACCTAAAGTCCAGTTTTCTCCTAGTTTCCACATCCGATCCTTGATAAAAAAATTTGCAACTGCTCGTGTCCGTTAAGCTTGTGTTCTGGGCAGTTGAAAAGTGATTCAGTAAACCTTTCCCAAGAATGATACAACGGCTCTCCAGGTTCTTGTTTGAAATTCCTAATCGTCTCTATTTGTTTAATGATTTTTGATGGAGGGCGATATTCTTCTACAAATGAATTTTTGAATAGATCTCAGGTTGAAATTGATCCAACAAGCAATCTCCTCATCCACTGCTTAGCTTTTCCTTTTAAGGTGAATGGGAATGCCATCATCATGACTTAGTCCTTTGAGACACTTGGTGAGTAAAATAAATTAATAATTTCTGTTATCCTTGCAATATGCTCATCTGGGTCTTCGTTTTCCTTCCCACATAACACATTTTCTTTTAACCCCTCAATGCATTGCCCCTCAGAACTCAAATTTGATGGTTTCTTCTAACAATGGCCTTATAATTCCAGGCCCACTATCGTACCTAGCTTTTGTTAAATAGTTATAGACAATAAGCGCGATTTGATTGTCTCCACTCATATATGAAAAAAGAGAATTAGAGAGATTTGTAATAGTAGGTGGAGAATTTGGAATTCATATTGAAACTAATTTTATCTCCCCGGCAGCGGCGCCAAAAACTTGATACGTATTAATCGTTGAATTAAATTTTCAAGTTTTAAATATATAAAACTTGATTACTGATGAGGTGTCATTTTATACACTTTTTCGGGGTCATTTAACCCCCTAAATCATGCAAATATGCCCAAAATATATGCTTAATTGTTCCTTTTTGTATTTTTAGCATTTGGGAAGCTCTTGGAGGAAATACACGTGACTTGGACTCAATTTGGGAAGAAACTGGACAAGATTACAACTTTACATGAAGTGGTTTTAAGAATGCGCGTACAGTGCCTGGAGACGGCGTCACAATTCCTAGCGACGCCGTCATAACTTACAAGCGACGTCGTCAGAAGTTGTGTGACGGCGTCAGAACGTAACCGCCTCAAAGAAACCCTAAGAAGATTCGGCGATGTGACGGCATCAAGAATCTTGCGACGCTGTCGCGGCCTATTTCCTATATATACAAACTCGTTTTTAGGGTTTTAGGGTGGAACTTGTATGCAACTTTTGGGAGACGAACCCTAACTATTTGTAGCAGCTTTAGGTCATTTTTTGGGTATTAAAACCCTATTGTATCAGCCTTAAACACATGTTCTAATCAAGTGAAGTTCATTTATTCTTAATCATTCAATACGTCTATGTGTTATGTGATTGATTATTGTTCTTCTCTTTTATTTAACATGCTAGGCTAGATCCATTAGTATTTACTTATGATTGCATGAAACTTGGTTTGTAGATCCATTTAATATTGCTTCTTGTGATGGATGTGCGCATTAGGCTCTAGAAAACTAGCTATAAACTATTACATTAGCATAGACGTCTAGGTAAACGCGAGTGTGTAGAAATGATACAATCAGTAACAGTTTTCATACTACCTTACCCCTAATATTATAGAGCAATATAATTCATACTACCTTACCCCATTATTGTAGGAGGAAGTCCTTCGAACCTTAAAATACCATGCAACATAGGACATGTCCACATCGAGAAAGCCTACATAGATCTTAATTCCCCTATAAATGTCATGACTCATATGCAATATAATTAGATTATGAGAAAACAGCTTGAACCTAGGGAAGATCCTAAGGGTATTAGGGGAATAAGTAACTTTACAGGAAGAATTAAAGGGATGCATATCTTCGTAGGGAACTTCACTTATGTTTCAGACTTCATGATTGTTGAGGATATTAGTTCAATCATAGACCCTAAGCTGTCGCAAGTAGTGCTAGGAAAACCTTTTGTGGAAGTATCCAACATGACTCATGATTAATAGATAGGATTAGTGAAGTTCACAATCAAGGACAATGAGATTGCCTATAAGATGCCCCATAAGATAGAGCAATATAATTCACTATCGGATTTGGAAAAAGAGCACACAAAATCAGTCCACTTCTAGAACGAGGAGGACAAGAGAAGAGGAGTAGACTACATAATGAACAAGATATTAGGGTTCTATTAATTAACAAACCTTTTTACAATCCACACTTAATTTCCAATCCACTAATCACTTAGCAAGCACTAATAAACTACTCACTAATCATAACAATTAAGCTAGCAACAATCATAATATCAAACATAAACATTTTAAGCTAAATAATTCTAATCTACTAATATTGAAAAGGGAAAGAAGGTAAAACCGAATGATGAAACCGATACGAATAAAACCACCCGATTTAATAAGCTAAAGCAAATAATCAAATTCGATCTAGCTTATTAAACCCTTAAGCTCCAGCCTTAGATGCAAAAGGATGGAATAAGAAATAGACAGAAAGGTTAAACAGAATAATAATCAAACAGTGAACTAAACCATTTTCCTAAAATTTTTGTTGCAAACTTCCTAAACAGAAAGACCTTGGGCCATAAGTGGGCTACTCTCTTAAAAAGGCTCAACTCAAAATAAACTTGTATGATAACGTTTACTACGACTGTTTAAAAAAAACTTTAAGACAATTTGCAAATAAAAAAACTAAATCGAATATAAATCTATGTCTAATAAGCACTACTTAAACACTTTGATTACCAAATAAGCACTTAGGAGATGAAAACTAAACTAGAAATCATAATCGAATCAAACTAAAATATATATTTTAAAAGCTATTTTGAGAACCGAGTTAAATAAGCACTATCTAACTAAATAAGCCCTCGATTATTCAAGGAGGTCCCAAGCTTATTAATAAGCTGAGTAAACTAATACCCGTGGCCTTCTTTTGACAAACCGAATCAAGCTTAAGGATAAACTAAGCAAACCGGTTAAGCTATAAGCTTAACTGATTATGTAACAAAAATGAATAAGCCTCAAAGAAGCTAGATCTATATTCCCAATTAGCTTATAGTCGATTAAGCTATATGACAGCTTATTCGAACAGAAGTAAGCCAGGAAATAAGCTAAAGGAGAGCTTATTTGAATCGAAATAAGAAAAAGAAAAGAGAAAAGAAAAAGAAAACTAAATAAGCCGAAGCTTATTTGATGCTGCTATAAGCTATTTTCTACTCTAAATAAGCCAGAAGAGAAAGCTTATTCGAGAAGAAAATAAGCTCCTATGAATAAGCTAAAGTAAAAGAGATTTTAAGAAAATAAGTTGAAAAGAAGAAAAGAAGAGAATAAACCAACCCAATAAGCATTTAACCAAATTCCATATTCATTAATTAATAAGCCAAATAAGCAGTTACAATAAGCTATAAAAGCTGATACAATAAACAAAAATAAGAATCTAAATAAGCTAAATATTTTGTGGCTAAAACTAAGATCTAAAAACAAATAACTAATGAATGAAAAATAGCTGATGTGTGTGCTTATATAGCCAAAGAAGTGGGGGTAGTCTTGTAAATTTCTTGAAAGAGCCTAATCATTTCCAGCCAATGATTGCCTTGTAATCCTCTACCTCGTACTGAATTGCGTCAGAAATTTAAAATCCACCAATGGAGCAACTACACGTGGACTTCTATATGCGTTTAATAAACGCATTCTCCATTCTAGAACCTCTCCCTTTTATTTCAGATTTAAATTGAGAATAGATAGTCGTGCCACGTGTCTTTATTTGATTTGCTAAAATTATGATAGTGGGGCTGAGAGTGGGACGCCAAGTGCCTGTTTTGAATTGATTAAATAGATTGTAGCTCACTCAGCATTTCAACTGTAACAAGTATCAATTGATATCTAAATTTTGGCTTGGCCCTCATAAGACTGGTGGGCCGAGCAATTGTAATCCGAGTATTGGGTCGAGTTTGTTTGGCCTTGGGATGTGCTTTAACAAATTTGAACCTTTAATAAGTATGGGTCGGTCCGACCCATATAAATGGTGTCGGGCCGGCCCAATAAGAGACGAATGCACCGTCGAACTCTGATTTTAGTGATCTTTCTAATGGCAAGCTCGAGGAATTTGTATGACTTTGTCTTGATCTCGAATAATTAGTAAACTTGATCGAATCGAACCTGAAAATTCATGTTTTTGCTTTGTTTTCAATCTTTAGTACCTGCAAGACATAAAAACACAATATAAACATATTTGCAATATAATTTTCCATATTTTAGTGTTTTTAGTCTGTTTTATAGTGTTTTACGGGGTTATAAGGATGTGTGTTTTAGCACACATCAAATTCCCCCACACTAAGCCATTGCTGGTCCCGCACGCAATGTTTATAAAACACGTCCGGAAATAAATAATTTAATCCCCCTTTAACTTATGACCTCTTACATCAAACAAGAACAAAAACGGTTCATAAGCACCCCTGTTTTAACCACTTATACATTAATAGATAAAAACTAAGATAATATTTAATAAAATTATTTAAAAGGCTTTAAGAACGGGAGTTCGTCATCCTTGATTTTTCACAATCCCCAAACTAAGCTTAAAACAAAATCACAGATAAATATAAGCATAGATGCTAACACTACTCCTAAATGCTAATTGTGTAAACGCAGCTACTTTCCGCTCCCTTATTCCTAATTTCCTATAAGGATTTTATTCGGAAAACATAATTTGAAACGAGATCACTTATTTAAATATATTAAGGCCTTATTATTATCATAAAGGTGGCCGGTTTAAACCATAATTAGTTTGAAATCCTTTCCTAAAGAGACGATATGCTGAGAATAAGGTCCACATTAAAGTTCTAATTTCGCATGATTTAGGGGTTATCATTTTTATTTATTCGAAACAACTCAACTACGAGTTCAGAGACGGAGGTTTTATTTAGATAACACCAGAGTCGAAATTTAGCATTATTATTATTATTATTTTAGCTAAATTTTAAGTCTTGTGATCTTTTAATTACCTAGACAACAGGAGTGAGCCGTTAGTAATCAGTAGCCTATTTCCCCACAACACTGACAAAACCTAGATGTGTACCTTACTTTCACCAGAAGGAATCTCTACGAAGGGATCAAAACTAAGAATCGCAAAAACCAAATCAACTTTATTTATTAAAAATTATTATTTTTTCGTTTATTTAACTGATGGGAACAAAAAGCCACAATTAACCTCTATGAGCTCTAAGGAGATCCAACTACTCCACGCTTAGCATCTAACTTATATTCAACTTTATCATTCTCCGTTCTTTGCAAAATTTTAAAGTCTTGCAAACGCTTAGTCTCCGAAGCTAAGGGGAAAGCTAGAATGAAACACTCGGTCAAGTCAAAATCTCCCTAGTTCTAGCCTACGGGCCTTATTTCTACACATTTTTATATTGTTATATTTTTTTTCTATTTTCTTATCATCATTTTTTATATATAAAATAAAGCAAAAATTTGGTTAAAACAGGGTTGCGTGGGGCACAGCCATGTACAGGTATGATCAATTTCGATAGAAATCCCCCCACACTTAGAACTGAACATTGGCCTCAATGTTCAAAAATGTCTGGTTTTACCCCCACACTTAAGAACAAAAAAGGCAAATGCTTAAGAATTCCAAGTGTGAAAGGGGAAACAATATATATATATATATATATATATATAAAAATGCCCTCATTTTGACCACTTATTAAAATAAAGAAAAAGACTAGGATAAAATTATAAAATAGGCTTTAAGAACGGGAGTTCGTCATCCTCAATTTTTCACGATCCCCAAACCAAGCTTAAACGAAATCATAGTCAAATATAAGATTAGATGCTAACACTACTCATAAATGCTAAAAAGGTAAACTGTACTACTTTTCGCTCCCTTATTTCTAATTTCCTCTAAGGATTTTATTATTATTATTGGTGACAAATAAATTATGTCTTTAGTATGATAAAGGTGCCCGGTTTAGACCACAATTAGTTTGAAATCCTTTCCTAAAGAGACGATATGGTGAGAATAAGGTCCACATTAAGGTTCTAAATTCGTATGATTTAGGGGTTATCCTTTTTATTTCATCCGCAACAACTCAACTACGAGTCCAGAGACGGAGGCTTTATTTAGATAACTCTGGAGTCAAAATTTGGCTTTATTATTATTATTGCAACATTATTATCCCCCGGTCCTTTAAATAACTGCCACATCGGTATGCGAGCCGACCATGGTCTAGGAGTCTTATTTCGACCAGGAGATCCTCAACCTTTTGAAAACTCCACAAAAAAGACAAACGGTATGCGAGACACCAGTAGGTCCACTAACCGTCTATCATCTCGGGATTTAAATTATGTCTTACTATGGCCCTTCTGTTTGAAACTGCCACGCCACATCGGCTAATGCGAGCCGACCATGGTCCAGTAATCTTTTATCAGCCCACAGTTCTTATTATGTATTATTTTACCTGTCCTCCTTTAAATGACTACATAATCGTTTATAAACGAGCCACCATGGTCCATGGTCCTTATTTCGGCTTCAGTTTATTACATTATTTTATAGTCAAATTTCAAAGTCTTGCGGTCTTTTTACAACTGCCAACATCGGTATGCGAGCCGACCAACAGGTCCAGAGTCTATTTCCCCCACAACACTGGCAAACCTCGATGTGTACCCTACTTTCACCAGAAGGAATCTCTAACAGAAGGATTTAAAAAACGAAGATCCTTAGTACATCTTAGGATATGTGTATATAGAAGTGTATGGATTGTAGAAAAATTTGTATGGATTTAGTTGGGTGGTGTTCTTGTGCCGTGGCCTAGGATAGAGCAAAAGAGAAGTTTTTGTGAATTTTTCCTAAGTGTTAAGTGATATATGTGTTAGTTGTATGTATATAAGATGTATACTTGGTCAAGGAGACATAAGGGTGTCCTAGGGATGGCCTTAGTCATGGTTATTAGTCAAAGGATGGTAGGGATGGGGGGTATGGTGTGCCATAAAGTGGTATGGCATGAACTTGACCAATGTGTAAGACTTATCACAATTTTCATGTATATATTTATACATGGTGCAAGTAATTTCGGCAAAACAAAGAGGTATATGATATATTTATGTAATTTTTATGTATTGGGTATAAAAGTGGGTATTTGTTGAAGCGTAGAAAAGTTTTCGTGGTTCCGGGAGTGCCTAAACGCAATTTATCGCGAAACGTATACACTTTACGTATCCGATAAAAATAAAATGAACAAAGTTAATAATTATCCTTAAAATAATTATATAACCCTTGCTTGATGTAAACATTTAATTGTTTGATGCCCGTTTACATTGAACGCTAATTTTTGGCGTACGCGATTTAACTTAACGTTTACAATTTTAAGCAAACACGTACAATAATAAAAATAAATAGCACATTTATTGACGTCGTCAAAGACTTGAAAACACAGGGTGTTATAGCACACACCCACACTAGGGCTATATAATCACACACTTATTTATTAAGAAAATAGAAAGAAGAACAAACACGGGTTGCTTCCCGAGAAGCTCTTGTTTATTAACGAGTCCCTAGCTTGACTCGCCCCTGAATTTAGTTATCCTTGGGGGAAAAATGGAGATCTGGGACATCCATAGCAGGGATGTCCCCTCCATAGTAGTGTTTGATCCAGTGCCCGTTTACCTTGAAGTTGGGACCGTCGGGTTGGAAATACTTTAGCAATCCTAAATGGACCGGACCAACGGGATTTTAATTTGCCCGAGAAGATCTTTAATCTAGAATTAAAAAGAAGAACACGATCACCGACATGAAATTCTCGGTTTTGTATCTTAGCATCGTGTATCTTCTTTGTCTTTTCCTTGTAGATCAAAGAGTTCTCATAGGCTTGATCCTGAAGTTCATTTAATTCATTCAGTTAAACTTTTCGGTGATCACCCGCAGTTTTTAAGTCAAAATTAGCCCATTTCAAGGACCAGTAGGCTTTATGCTCGAGATAAATGGGCAGATGACAGGCTTTTCTGTACACAAGCTTATAAGGAGAAACAACCGATAGGTGTCTTAAAATCGGTATGAAAAACCCACAAGGCGTCATCTAATTTATCGGCCCATTTTGCCCGATGCTCGCCTACTGTCCTTTCTAATATCCTTTTTAAACCACAATTTGAAACCTCCACCTGACCACTGGTTTGAGGGTGATATGAGGTAGAAAGTCGGTGTGTCACACCATACTTTGCTAACACATTTGCAAACTGATCGTTGCAAAAATGCGTACCTCGGTCACTGATAATGGCCCGTAGAGTTCTAAATCTCGAAAATAACTATTTCAGAAATCTAACAACCACTCGGGCGTCATTAGTAGGGAACGGGCCCATAAAGTCAATGCCCCAAACATCAAAGATCTCAACATTTTGGATAGGATTTTGAGGCATTTCATCCTTTTATGAGATTTTCCTTGACGTTGACATGCATCACAGTGTGTGACCATGTCCTGGGCATCGCGATATATGGTGGGCCAGTAAAAACCAGAGTCGAAAATTTTCTTGGCGGTGTAGTTCGGGCCATGATGTCCCCCGGTGGGACTATGGTGGCAAGCTTGAAGAATATCCATAGCTTCCTGCCCGTCCACAAATTGCCGAATAATCAGATCAGCACAAATCCAAAATAGATAGAGGTCATCCTAGAAATAATGTCGAACATCCTTAAAGAATTTCTTTTTCTGCTGGGATGACATCCCTTTAACAAGAACATTACCCACTAGGTAGTTTGCTATGTCAGCAAACCACGGGGGTTCATTATCAGGATTAAGAGAAATCATATACAGGGACTCGTGTGGAAAATTGTCATTCATTTCCAATCCAACTGATGTGTCGTTGTGTGGTGTATATTTTATTGATTCAAGTTTTAAATTTATATTTTGCCGACTAAACAAAAAACAACACTTTAACGGGCAGTGTACCCGATCGGTAGTAGTTTCGTGGTAAGTAGTGTGTCAAACACTTGAAACGAGGTTAAATCTATCAATTTAATTAATATCTTGGCTATCTAATCTATGTTAATTCTATTCTATTCTAAACCTATGTTAAACCTATGTCAGTCTAAATCCTAATTCTAACAGGAAAATGGGGTTTTCAGCCTAGAGACTAGCACGGTTTGGTTGGTGACTATAATCAATTCAAGGCACTTTTACCCACGCAAGCTAATTAACAAAAGATAAATGAGCGGTCGAATCTTATATAAGAAAACTGTATTAACCGCTATCAATTCGATTAGAAAGTTAGTTTGTTTATTAAGTGCAATGATTTCTTCTCTCGAGGTGGCACATCATTCTTAAGACTTAGGCGTTACATCATCCTAAGACCTAGACACATTAATTCTGTCATAATTAAAGCATCCGTATAAAGCATCCTTATTTGTTGATTACACTACTACAAAAAACGCCATAGAAACTGGTTAAAATAGCCCATAAAGAGTGGTTTTGGAACCACTCTCCGAGGGGGGAGGGGGGTATCTCCATGATCAAAACATATGAAAACTCGTTATACAATCAGTCTCTATAAGAAAAATCGACACCGGTTCTCTCCTTAAGAAACGGTCTCCTTAACAATTGGTCTCCATACTGGTTCTCCCGAAACATGTCTTTATAACAACATCCAACCAGTCTTTATATAGATTAAAAAGATATGTTTTTATCTAAAAACCTGTCTTTTTTATCATTTAATTTTTTTTTGGAATTCTTTAATAAATTACAAAATTTACAAATTTAACCCACCAAAATAAAAAAATATAAATACAGCAAATATATATAAACTGAGTTAGATGGACCAAAACTGTCAAAATCCACAAATTAAAGTAAATAAAGACAACTTTCATTTCAGCTTAACATAAAGCAAATACAAAATTCAAATCATATTAAATCACTAGAATTCAACAAATAACCATAAAGAAAAACACTAGAATTCAACGTAATTATCTAGGTCTAATCTTGCCACAATGTAAACCATGCGCCAATGACCGCGTTCAACTCTTTGTTCTCCAACAGACGCTCATTACTCCACGGTACCTACAAGTAATTTAATGAAATAAAAACTTATGTTAATACATTAACAAGACTAAAGAAGTAAAGGTATAGCTAGGCATTGATCCTACCTCACGACCCAAAAAGAACGTCTTATTTTGGAAGAGGCTTTTACAGGCCCTCGTTTCTTCATCATCTTCACTCACAAAAGCAGTGTTTACAACAAGGTTCATCAATGCACCTGGTTCGTTACTAGGAAGCTGGTCCTGAAGCTGCACGAGTCTATGCTCAGACTCTTCATCGCTTGTTCCACTTGGCCGATCTTTAGATTCAACATATCTTGTCAAAGCATATAAATCTGCCAAATATGAAATAAAATTAACATCTCTATAAACAGCACACTCGAGTATAGTGATGTATTTACAGTTTGTCACGAGATAACAAGTACATACCAGCTGCTAAAGCTTTTAATCGCGGGTCAATGATAGGTGGATATTTTAAATTAATCGACTCATAGAGTTTGAAACAAACATGATTACCTGCGCTTCGCTGTGGGACGTTTTTTCTTAAGTGTATTTAATTTGCGGATGGGCGTTTGTATACCATAAAATTCCGTACTACACGTAAGATTTGTACAGAATTACAAAATATTTAATATATAAGTAAAATAGTTACTTGTAGTTCATTAAGACATACTTTACAATAAGTACTTACTGTGGAAAAAACTTCTGGGAAAGTCTCGATTACAGGACGAAAGCCAGATTTCAAAGGAACAACAGATACGACTTGCTGGTATTTCCATTCTTTGGTTTTGAAAGTGTCACCGTCAACATCTCTCCCCCTAGAATCTTACTTGCAGTTTCAGCTACAAAAAGAACAAAGGAAACATAATGGGGGTGTTTGCAGATTAATATTTAGCGTCTAATAAACACATAGCGTTTTGTAAACTGGTGGTAACTGTATAAAAATTTTCAAATACCAACAAATAAGAATGACGAAATCACCATTTTTCTCTCAAAAGAGTATGTAAGTCTACACTAAAAAGCAACAACAAACAACAAAAAGCACGAATCTTGAAAAATTCAAAGAATATATGATCACTAATTCACTATGTATAAAGATCTGATGCCAACATCTCGTCTAAATAAGCTTAGAGAAAAAACCTTAGTCACATTTCAAGACATACTCTTCAACGGCAAAGTATTGATTGTGTTTCAACTTTTTCCATGATAGCATCCATATTTTTCAGAACGTATACACAACCATAATCATTCATTAGTGGTTCTGTAATGATAATTTATCACAGCTAGGTTTATGGCTTATTTTTTTCAGCTTATATTTCTAAGCTCACTTTTTATGGCTTATTTTGAAACTTAGCGGCTTATGTTTCATAAGGTCACTTTTATGGCTTATATAAGTTTATTAAAATAAGCTTATATAAGCCGGAAAGTTTCAAAATAAGCCACAAAAAGTGAGCTTTTGAAAGATAAACCGAAAACCAAATAAGCCATAAGCGAAGTATATAAGCTGAAAAAGATGAGTTGTTTCACCATTTTCAGCAAAAGGGTATCCAAAAATTTACTTTACTTATTTTCCAAGTCGATAAACAGAGTAATCAGATACCCCCACCCTATTATGACCTATTACGCAAGCATAAACTTAAAGCTCAATAAACCTCACCATATTACGATCAACACTTTTTATGTGCTTTGCAATACTCAAGTCCCATCACATTGCTATAAGCACCTGAGCAGGGTGTTTAGCAATGGTATTAGTAGGGTGTTTGGCGCTGACGTTAGCAGGGCATGTGACGCTGCTGTTAGCAGGGCAAACATGGTAGTCCCCACGTCTCGTCTGCTAAGCAGGAAAAACCCGTGGGCTCTATTCAGCCATGGGACGAGAGAAGTACGAACCAAAAAATTCTCGTAAATCAAAGTGAATCGGTCACTTTATTTTCATCGTCTTTCAAGATCTAAGTTAAATAGTTACTTAGTCATATCAAATGTATGTTAATAAAGTATGAATTCAAAAATTTTGTACGTGAAGCAAATTGCTTCCAATTGGTGGTTGACTACAATGACTAGCGCAATGTTGAGTGTGATAGCAAGGGAAAGGGTAAAAGGGTAAGTCACTCAGAGGCAAAAAAGGCTTTTTAACAGATTATGTGTTTGAATTTATAAACTAATTCCAAAAGCTCAAGTTGATAAGCCATAAGCTGTTAAAAGTGAATTCAGTGGACCTTACCTGCTTTCAAACTAATTCCAAAAGCTCAAGTTGATAAGCCATAAGCTGTTAAAAGTGAATTCAGTGGACCTTACCTGCTTTCAAGCTGAACTAAAAGTGAATTCAGTTGATACATAATTTCCTATTCAAATGAACATGAACACAATCAATATACCAAGCATGTCTAGCAAGCAAGCTAGATATACCATGATAGATAAAAAGCTAAAAATGAAAATAAGATAACCCAATAAACAAGTATAAGAAATCCACGGACTCGTTATGTAGCACCAATAGTTAAAAATTAGTTTTTATGGTAAAACTTTTTTTGGAATGACACAACTATTTTTAGCCCTGTTAAAAAAAGAACTATTTTTAGCCAGAACATTAACTCAAACTTCCACCAATATATTAACATCGCCCACCTTAGTTAGCATCACCAACCACACGGAATTCATGTCTACACACTACCACCAAACCACATGTCTTCAATATATCATAACCCGCTCTGGCCCAAATCCATTTTTACTCAATTTATCAGACCTATCCATTTTCCAATCTAGCAGCACTAGTATCTATGAAATTTAATTGAAAGTAGTAAAGTATAATATTAAGCATACCTGCGGTTGTGGCATTTGTGTTTGGGGAAGACCAATGTATTGCTGATATGGATCTGCAAATGGAACCCTTAGCTGGTTTGCGTTTTGTAGTGGAAGCGAGTTCATCATCTGGTCTAGACTTCTTGTCGGTCCCATGACGGGAATCTGTGGCATTGGAAACCGTAGAACTGGAAAACGTTGACTGAGATGAGTGGCTGCTGCTGGATTTGGCATGGGTGGACCTGGAGTAACTGCTGGATATGGAACCATGGGTCGGTTCATTCCTACATGTTCCATTCCCATTCCCATCCCCATCCCCATAGCAGCCATTGGTGGCATGTATGGTTGGATACCTGGAGGGAACATCATAGGAACCATGCCGTATCCCATGGACATCATCTGCATAATTGATTAATGGTTATGCATGTCACACTTTTTCTACTTATTGATTTTCGAGTTCATCAATCAAGGATTTTTTCAAAATATAGGTGACTGTGCATGTATGCCATTTGATGTTAGAGAAGCGAAACAAAAAGTAGTATTGTAATTATTAAATGAAATAGAATGATAAATACATGCACTTGCATTTGGAGTGATTTCAAATACTCGATTGCCTCATCAAGCATTGAAGCTTTGTCAGACTAGCATTCAAACATATTAAACAAGTTTTAGTCAGGAAACTACTAGTAATTCATACGCCAACTTAAAGAACATGTATGATCAAACCTTGTTGCAACGAGGTATCAGTTCTTGTAAGGCCTTCATCTTTTCATTTATTCTATCTCGACGTCTCTGCACATATATGAAACTTTATCACATAATTATCACGACATTACCCCAGTCTGAAATGAAACTCAGTAAGCATACAAACCCTTTCTGAGAGATTATGGACTTTTGCAGCACGAGACCTCTTGGTAGACGTTGATCCACGTGATGGCTTCTTTGCTTCAGCATAGTCAAACTCGACATCCTACATTTAAATATAACACAAAGTCTCAAAATAAGCACATACAAACACTGAATCTTGGGGTGGTTGAAATTCTTAACTCCAAAAGACCAATCTAAAACATGCACACTTGTAATAAAAAGAATATAAAACATTACATCATAACCATAATTTTTACTTCCTTAAGCCCTTTATTGGCAAATTCAAAGATTACCATTCTTCCAGAGAGTGTTTGTTTTAGCTTATTTGGCGAGCTTTTGATTGTATGTAACTGAAAAAAGTCACGAGCTAACTTTTTTGGCTTAGAGATTATGTAACATCCGGCAATTTTTGAAATTTTAAATGACTATTTTACCCTTTGACTTTTTTTGGTCTGACATGACTTTTTGACTTTTGGTCTTTTATTGTCACATAAAAGCGATTACCGCGTAACCGGTAATTTTTCGGAACATATTTAAAGGGGATATATGTTATTCCTAAGTTGATTT